>JAQFXT010000169.1:0-66261 GCA_034683725.1 Strigamia crassipes
CCAAATTATTCAAAATTGGTGTTTTCCAAATTATTCAAAATTGGTGTTTTCCAAATTATTCAAAATTGGTGTTTTCCAAATTATTCAAAATTGGTGTTTTCCCAATTATTCAAAATTGGTGTTCTTAAAAATGGTGTTTCTCCAATTATTCAAAATTGGTCTTTTTTTTCCAATTATTCAAAATTGGTGTTTTTTGTAATTATTCAAAATCAGAATTGTTCCAATTATTCAAAATTGGTGTTTTCCCTATTATTCAAAATTGGTGTCGCCCCAATTATTCAAAATTGGTGTCTCCCCAATTGTTCAAAATAAATGTTAAACGTACAATTTTCAGTTACTAAACAATTAAAAAAAATAAATTACCATTTAAATCCAACAAACAACAAAATAAAAACTCCATCTACAACACAAAACCAATCCCAACCCACAAACAACCAATAACTCCATCCACACAACTAACAACCAAACTACCTGATGCTCCACCCAAACCAATTCACCCCCACACTCAACAATCTGCACTTACCCAAAAAACTCTTCCAACACACATCCAGTCTTCCTTTCCCCCCTCAAACAATCCTCCAGAGAACAAACTAACAACAAACTTTAATCCATCTCATAAAATTGACTTCAAACTTTCCTTCCCCTTGACTGATAATCTTTAATGGTCTCATATAAGAGTCATGCTATGCATCGAGTGGTTCGTGGCATGCATTCCGTTCCTACAAGAGCACCGAGGAGCCATCAGTAATCGTCCATTCCCTTATTGAAGATGCGCCTAATATTACAGGACTCCCTTGAACCATTGGCTTTTTCTTTCTCTAGAGGAAGGGAGAGAGAGCTGAGATGAAGGAACACACGCTCCGTCGTTTGATTTCTCCTTGGATGCGCAGAGGAGGGGCAAAAGCAAAAAAAGAAAAAAAAAAAAAGAGGGAACGCAGAGGGACAGCGAAGAAAGGGCTTAGCCAACTGCTTTTCATGTATTCACAAGCAGCGCGTAAGCGAATGGCTGCTCCATTCGACTTGTAAATGTAAAGCGAAAACGTCTTTGCCACTCAGACTTGCAGAACGCAGCGTCCATGCTGATGCAATGAAAAAACAAAATCACCCACCGCAAGCCTGCAGCGCTCAGCGGCTTTATATATTGAAATAAGGACCGGCATCGGCCAATCCGATACAAGTCGAATGTTTTTCCTCCCTCTTAGGACCATAAAAACATGCTGCCCCCTTTTGGCTTCGCTATCCGGCAAAGCTTCATCTTCCGAGGCGAATTCAAAATGGGCCGCAACGTCGGTCTTTTGTTTTACCATATTTAGATTTTTTCTAATTTCTTAGGATAAACACCCTGGAGGATAGAGATTGTATTGATTCCTAAGTCCAAACTCGTAAAACGTATACACGGTCGACGCGAAAAAGCACTGAGAACACTTTTGATCTTGTTTTAGTCTGTTTTTAGTCGCACTGGGCATGCGCACAACATTTAAACGACAAAACATGTTTAATATTACTCCGTGAATGCGCCTACTCTGTTAGATTTTAGCTTTTGTTGCTGCTGCGATTGTTAAAAGCGGTTAGGCAATGGCTGCAATTGCTTTTTTTCTTGTAACAATGAATAAAATAGCAGGCGCATTCAATAAAGCACAGCCGTGTTACGAGATTTACCACTGTTATGACGAAACTGGAGATTGAGCAAGTTTGAGCAGATTTGATGTCATTGGACAAATGTCCGCTAAGGAAGTGCACTAAAATGCACAACTCAGTCCACAGTTCTTTAATCCAAATCTGGAATCATTTAATTGAATTTTACTAGTTAACACGAAACTGTGCAAGGTATTCAGCATGTTTGTACAAAAAGTGAAATCTCGTGTTGACTCTCGCGGTACGACAAAACTAGCACAACTTCTGGACACTCGAAATCATTAATTATTACGATTGTACGATTGTGCGATTGTCGCGATTTTGCTCCGAAATGATTATCACGTGACTCAACAATCGACCAATCTCGTGACTAATCAAACAATCGCACCAGCAACTAAAAATGAATTTTTTGTTTTGTTGGTTGATTGTTTAGAGCGAATAAGTCGAGCGATATCCCAACAATAAAAATTTGCACAATCGTAAAATCGTTGAATTACGAAAACCCCTTAACCCTCGCGGTACCAACCTAAAAAAATCCATTTCTCGCCCAACCCGAGTCAATTTTCCAAAATTCTATAAAAATGATTCTACTCTTTGACTATTTCATTACTACGATGAAATTTGATCAATGCGATAGAAATGATTGAGGATTAATGTGGTATTAATACTCATTCTAGAATATCATCTCGTGTTAACAAGTAGTCCTAATTCTAAAGTTGCGTTACCAAAGACTTAACAATGCAAAAATATCCAAAAATTGTCTAAAAACCCAAATTCTTATTCTCCAGGCATCGCCTTTAACAAATCCATCACCCATACATCTAAACATCCATCTCATCCAATCTTACCCATAAAAATCTCCTACCCCTCCAGTATATTCACATTTTTTCCCTCTTTCCCATTTATTTAATAAGCAAACCCTCAATATGGATCAAGGTATTCAGGCCTTGTTTTGAGTGGAGCAAACCCCAAAAACAGAAAAAAGGAAAAACAGTAAAAAAAAAAAAAAAAAAAAAAAAATGAACAACGAGCTGTTCCTAACAAGCTTCCTTCCACACTTAGATCCCAGCTCAAGATCATTATCCAAACCTCGTCTCCCTACAGCTTTTTAAGGGGTTGTTGTTCTTTTCAGAAATCCTTGTAGACATGCAGCCTTTCCAAACAAAACAGAGACCACTAAGCTCAATGTTAAAAAAAATAAATAAATAAAAGTAAAAAAATTTAAAAAAAAAAATGTAAACTGGACACTCCATTAGAGAAATGCTATTTGAAATATGTATTACATAGTGAGAATAAAAAAGGTCAACAAGGAGCGAGAAAGAGAAAAAGTGCACTACTCATGACACCAATAAGTCTATTGAAGCCCAACACCAATAGCCGAGTAGTGAAAAGACAGAAATGATTGAAGAAAAGCTGTGGAGAGACATCTTCTCATCTTGCTCTCCCTCAAGCCCAAGGTTGTGGCCGTCAGCTAGCGAGTGATGAATGTCCCCTTTTAGAGAGGGGGCGACCCCTCGCTTATAGGGACTCCGTTTGACCATCATCACTAGAGTCTGAGCAATGGATCTAAAATGGACTCACACTCATCGGGCATTGAGAAACAGAGAACGTTTCAATCGTCTTCATCACAACTCAAACATTTGCTACTTGCATTTGCAATGGGGAGAGAGAGGAGAAGCGAGCGAACAGATGAGATGAGCTTAAACTCCAATTTGGAAGCTGCTGCAATTGGTAAAGGTTTCTCGTTCGATTCAAACATAATTGTGGGTTTAGTTTTGGGTTGTTTGGAAATGTTTAATTTTTTTTTGAAATGACAAACATTGAGGGAAAAGGCATTTTTCTAAGTCAAAATCAGTGTATTTTTAATCAAATTTTAAGAAATAGAACTCAAATTTTAAAAAGTGTAACTCAAAATTTAAAAAGTGTAACTCAAATTTTAAAAAATAAAACTCAAATTTTAAAAAGTGAAACTCAAATTGTAAGAAGTGTAACTCAAATTTCCTAAAATGGTCTCAAATTTCCTAAAATGGTCTTAAATTTCCTAAAATGTACTCAGATTTCATGAAATGTACTCAAATTTCATGAATTGTAACTGAAATTTCATGAATTGTAACTGAAATTGCATGAATTGTAACTAAAATTGCATGAATTGTAACTGAAATTGCATGAATTGTAACTGAAATTGCATGAATTCTAACTGAAATTGCATGAATTCTAACTGAAATTGCATGAATTCTAACTGAAATTGCATGAATTGTAACTGAAATTGCATGAATTGTAACTGAAATTGCATGAATTGTAACTGAAATTGCATGAATTGTAACTCAAATTGCATGAATTGTAACTCAAATTGCATGAATTCTAACTGAAATTGCATGAATTCTAACTGAAATTGCATGAATTCTAACTCAAATTGCATGAATTCTAACTCAAATTGCATGAATTCTAACTCAAATTGCATGAATTCTACCTCAAATTACACGAATTGTAACTCAACTTTAAACAATTCAAATGATCGATAACCATTGTGAAACTTAAATTTTTAAATAACAATGCATTATATACACATTTAAAAAAAAAAAAAAAAAAAAAAAAAAAAAAAAAAAAAAAAAAAAAAAAAAAAAACCACCACCAACATTAAGCAATTACAATAATGACACACCAGAAAGAACGAATTCAACAATTTATCTCGCGCGACATTTTTTAATGGAACATATTCCTCTGAATACCCTTTTTGAAAATGATGAAAATTCCATCATTTTTCACCTCACTGCAAATGAAATATAAAGTCAAAGGTTGTGTTGAAACCAATATCGAGTTTATAGGGAGAAAAAAAATCTCTAAGGCAAAATAAAAATAGGCCTACTCCAACATTCATAAATGCAGAAAAAAAAGTAAGCAGGAGGGAGAAGGGAGAATTGAAGAATGACCAAGCAGGGCGATTTTTTTTCTCTTCCCTCCACACCTCAGCCACCATTATCGAGGGCCAGCCAAGCAGCCATTTCTCGGACTATGGGTGAAAACAAAAATTCAATACTCTGTCCTGATGATAAGTGCTCGATTCAGTGTGTTGTGTGTATGGGAGCCTTATGCGAGTCAAAAATTGAAAACTTGTCAGCACACATAATGGGGTCACTCTAAATGTTATCTGCCTCTCCAACCCTAGCTTCAGTATATGCTTTTTTGAATTTATTTTCTCTTTCACTACTCCATCTATTGATGGGCATTTGCTAAATAAATTTTTTTTTTTTGCTTTGGTTCCGGCAATTTTTTTTTTTTTTTTTCTTGGAATTTTTAATGCGACACTTTTTTTGGCATCAGGTTTCAATAATTCGCATTGATTTAACATTATTGCAATGTTGTTACAGTTTGTGGTAGATTTTATGGGCGCTAGCAGCGTTTGGCTTACAAACCAAAGAAATTAGCTTCGCTAATGTGTCATTTAGTACTTGTAATTTACATTTCGCTAAATGTCTTTGTCTCTAGCTAGCATTGTTTTAGCTATAAAATCATTAATTTCAGCTATTTTGAGCCATGACATCACTTATTTTAGGTATTTCAGCTATAAAATCACATATTTCAGCTATTGTTAGCCGTAAAATCACATATTTCAGCTATTGTTAGCCATAAAATCACATATTTCAGCTATTGTTAGCCACAAAATCACATATTTCAGCTATTGTTAGCCATAAAATCACATATTTCAGCTATTGTTAGCCATATATATCCCATATTTCAGCTATTGTTAGCCACAAAATCACATATTTCAGCCATTGCTAGCCATAAAATTACATATTTTAGCAATTGTTAGCCATAAAATCACTTACTTCACCTATTTTAGCCACAAAATCAGCTATTTCAGCTATTTTTGCCACAAAATCAGCTATTCCAGCTATTTTTAGCCACAAAATAAGCCATCTCAGTTATTTTTAGCCACAAAATCAGCTATTTCAGCTATTTTAGCCACAAAATCAGCTATTTCAGCTATTTTAGCCACAAAATAAGCTATTTCAGCTAATTTTTAGCTAATATTTCACTAATATGCTCAAATCAATTATCATCAGCAACACCTAGTGAGAAATTGTGTAAAAATTGTAAAAGCGTTTTAAATAATAAATTGAAAAATATGTACACACGTGTTCATATGGTCATCAGCATTGATTCTTTAAGTCAAAAAACAGTATTAATTTTAATTACATTTTTGACCGATATTCAAATTTGACAATATTGCCAATACCAACGCATCAGTTAATATTTAAACTTAAAAAAAAAATAAAATTAATGTGTTGGTTGTCAATGTAATTTAAAACTTTTTTGGTTTTTATTCCGTGTCCATATTATCAAGTTGTCAGAAATTTTTGGCATCCATTTGCTATATGTGTTTTGTGCTATTGTGATGGAGAAAAAAAATGCTTTCAAAACTGTCCGGGATGGTATTTGAAAACATGCATTGAAGAATTTTTTTTATTCTTTTTTTTTTTTTGTAAGGGAAGGTTTAGTAAGGAAAAAATGTATAAAAAGATTGTGTGAATACTTTTGAAATGTTGTCATTACACAAGAAGTGTTGACATTATTTGAATTGGTTCAGAAGTTGCCATTTTTCCTGTTTTTTTGAAGGGTAATTTTCCTTCCTCTGTTGGCGCAGCTTAATTTTTTTTTTTTTTTTTTTTTTTGCCTTTTCCAATCTTTTTAAGAAAAGTTTTAAGTAATAAACAATTTTTTCCATCTTTTTAACTAAATTGCCAAAAATGATTTTGTTATAAAAATTAAAAAAAAAAAAAAAAAAATGCAGAAATTATATATTTTTAATAAAAAGTTATAAAAGTCAATAAAAAAGTATAGATTTTGAATAATTTTTTAGAAAAAAAAAAATCTATTGAAAATTTTATATTAAAAACAATTGTAAATTTTAATATAATTTCTCCAAAAAAATATATAAAAAATTCATAAATTTTCTATGTAATTAAAAAAATATATATATTAAAATGTATAAATTTTCTATATATTATTTTTTTCCATAAATTTTAATATAATTTCTAAAAAAAAAAAATATAGAAAATTCATAAATTTTAATACAATTTCTCAAATAATATATAGAAAATTTACAAAATTTAAAATCCTCAAAAACTATATAGAAAATTCATAAAATTTAAAATCCTCATACAATTAAACAAAATCAATAAATTTTTATATAAAAAAACACCAAAAAAAAAAAAGAAAAAAAGAAAAAATTAAACCAAAAAAAACCATTTGATTGATTCCCACCTAAAACTGTAATTACAAAACTCCGCTATGCAAAACCATTTTTTATCCCAAGTAATTAACTTCCCATTTTTTTCTATATATATATATATATATTATACATTTTATCAAACCATCTAATCTAACTTCCAACATGGCACCCCGTTCCTTAAAAAAAACCCTGATCATTAAGTCGATGCCAAAGCGCTGTGTGTGTGGTAATTCCTAAAACTTAATATTAAAACATTCACAAAACACCGCTCGCCTTTTAAAGATATGCAGAGAACTTTTAATTAAAATCTCACCATCTGATACAGTAAAAGAGGCCTTAATTGCACTTTAATTAAGTATGCAAAATACTTTCTCATTAATAACCCACCCCACACTTAGAAATAAAAAAAAAAATGTTTGATACTAATTCCAAAAATTTTAATAAAACATTTTTCATATTTTTTTTCTCTCTTGCAAAGTGACATTTTAACTCAGTATGTATCAGGCACATGAATCATCAATACACATTGCAACAATAGCTTTTGCATGCCATGTGAATACTGCATTACACAGGTACGTGTAATGCTTCTCCTAGTACACTTTATAAAAAAAATGTATATATATATATATAATATTTGTATACATACAAAAGAAACTGGCCCCAACCCAACATGCATATTGCAAAACAAGGACCATTCAACACAAATGGCTTTTATTTGAATATGGCTTACACCTAAGGCAAGCCAAAATGCCTCTCAACAAAATCACCTCATCATTCTTCAAACAAATGCACTTATCAAAAAATATAAATTTAAAAAAAATAGATACTTCAAGGACACATTGGGTGCAGAATGAAAAGTTTTTTTTTTTGCTGTTCCATGACAAAAATACAACAGATAAAATATTGATTATAGTTATCGCTGTTTCAAACAAGACCTGCCGTTTGTTTTAAAAATAAAACAAAAAAGCCTCCAATTCTTGTAAAACTATAAAATTATCTAATTGTTTAAAAAAACAAAAAACAATTGAGATAATTTTACTATTGTTGAAAATTAAAAACCAAAATTACCAGTTGTTTCAAACAAGTTACTACTGTATTGTTCAAAACAGAAATTACTCTTATAATACAAATTTTACCATTGTCGAAGAGCAGTTTAGAAGAAAAAGAAGAATTTGGTGTTATTAGCAATCCCGGATAGACTTAACATGATACCACTAATAATTACTGTTTATGCATGATGCCGGCATCACTGTATCATTTACATGCACCAACATGAGTCATCAAACCAGCCTAGTTTCAAAATGCAATCCATGACATCACATAGATAATGATGAGCACTGTATCTCCCCTATTCTCACCCTCTTCTTATTCCTGCAGTGAACAGAAAAGACTAGATAAAGGACCAAAATAATTGATACAAATTCAAACTGCATCAACTGCAGAAATGAAATCAATCAGAAGCCACAAGCAACCTTTCAACAGCAATCACTGTCATTTCATTTTACCAAACAAAGAAAAAGAGAATAAAGTAAAGTAAAAAAAAAAAAAAAAAAAAAAAATGTCTGCAACAGCTTTTGACTTGCAATGTGGCATTTAGTGATTCCACCTTATCTCCCAAACAGAAAGAAGTCAGAGCCGAATATTGACAGTTCATTTCCAAGAAAAAAGCTTAGAAAATGGCTTCCTCCTCTCCATAACTTTGACTCCAAACTTCTTCAGACGTCAACTCAACGATATTTTCTCCGTCGAAGAAAAAGCAAATGATTTAAAAAGAATATATAAATTTTTTTTTTCTTTCTTTTGGGGGTCCAAGAATCACAAATTCCAAGTTGAAATGTCTACCCAAAGGTCCCTCCATTCATTTCCATATTTTCTTGAGCCAGCTCCATTTGGTGTATTTGTGGACAGCAGGGTAGCTATTGGGGGGAGGGAAAAAAAGAAGGGAAAGTTGGCTTACTGACCATCTGCATGGCTCATGTATGATTCAGTAAGGTGGCCAGGGTCCAGGCTTGATTAGGTTGCTTGAGGTCCTGTCACGATTTTGCAGTAGCCTGCTCTAACTCGCAGGCTGTTGACAGAGGCAAGTTGGCATGAACAAGACCATTAGCCATTCACCAACATCTAAGGCCCAGTTTGGGTCTTGGTAAAAGTCCCGAGTCTAAGGTGATTGCCATGTTTCTCTCAGTGGCTCCTACAAGGTGAAACTCCGCGCGCAGCTCCATTTGAAAATCAACATACGGCATGGCCTCCATCTCTTGACCTCTTCTTCCCATACACTTGAGTGCAACTCATTCAAAGGTTCATGTTGGACATGTATGAGATGCAACAACTTTCCCAAAAAGTCACGAACCCCTTTTTGTGGAAGAAAAAGTTCCAAGATAGAAATATACTTACAACTTGGCTTTTATAGATCCTGGTCAAAAACTGCGACAAACTCACAAAATTGCAAGTAGCAGATAGAACAACTACTAAAACGCAATGTACAATTTTGTATTTGAGTTTGTATTAATCACAAAATCAATCATTTATTTGCATTTGTGCAATTCAAAGATTCTGAGAATAGTCATGCGACCCAACCAACCATAAAATGAAATATTTCGTCATTTTGAATTTCCCCCTTGGTTTTTCTCTTTTGTGTTGTTGCAATTACGCACATATCACGTGTCAAATCCAAAATTGTTAAAATTACAAAATTGCCTCTACAATTGATTGCAACAACTGCAGGAAAGCACAAATGTAATTATTATTGCATTAATTGCGTTGAACAATTACATTTTCGTGTATTCTTTAAAACAGTCAAATATTGAACAAAACAAGAAATGTTTGCCATTATTGCATCAATAAAACAATTTCAACAATAAAAACCATTTTGACTAAAAAAGTTACAATTTATTCTTATTTTTTTTATTTTTTATTTTTTATTTTTATTAAAAAAAAATTGTTGGTATAATTTCAATTCAATCAATCCACCACTCCCAATTTCTCATCTCATTTGTCTAATGTGTGCAAACTCAGACTGACATCTCACGCAGATTACCAGGGTTGGTAACCCCAAACCTCTTACTTTTTACCCAATAAAAAATGAACTCTTGTCTCGCAACTATCCTGACATGGTACAATTTCTTCGCTTAAAAAAAGCAAATTATTGAAAGCACTCCCTGATAGCATTGATTTACATTTAAAGAATAAATTTTTAAACACTAAAATGTTACAAACTTCTGAATATCAAATTAGATTTTAAAATTATATATTTTTTTTTCACTCAGAAATTTTCAATATTTTCAATTCAAAACAAACCATTAAATATGTATAATTTTCTCTTAGCTTGACTATCACTTACTTGGTCTTACAAAATTAATAAAACAAGCAATGAACAAAAAAAATGAATACAGCTAAAACCATTTGAGCAAAACATGTCAACAAAAAAAAAAAAAAAAAAAAATTGCACAAAAAAAATTTAATCCACATGAAAATCCAAATGCAAAACCTTAATGCAACAAGAATCAATAAATAAAATGTAACTAACCACATAGCGGAGAAACAATTTTTTTCCTATAATAACAATAATAATACCCATAATAATGTACCAACAACGCCGACCGTATACATAAGACATTGTTAATGGAACTTATAATTGCTTCGTTTTAATAAAAATCTTTAATAAAATGACATTGTTTGAATTTCTACTACTATTATTGCAATATTATTAAATTCTTGTACCAATTACTATTATGTTTAATAATGTCTTAGAATACTGAATTTTCTGATGAAAAAAAAGCTAAATCACATTATAATAAGCAATTTCACAACAATTTAATCCAACACCCTTTCACCCTTTTACCCAATCTTTAATTCCCACCTCTAATTACCCATCCAACTCCCCTCCAACACATCCACAACATCAATTTGTCCACACATTATTTGTGGCTTGAATTAATATGCAAAGTGCCAATCAACCCCCTTCTCCCTAGACACACTATTATCATCATTACACAACAGTTCAAGTCTGACCCCTTTACCCACCTCCCAATTTGCTCACAAAGAGTAAGAGGGGGACGCACACTTGCAACTACTCTTACACAATCCCAACAAACAAATTTTCAAAACCCTATCGATTGAGGGTCACCAAACAAGAAAAAAACGGGTGTTGAGAGGATAATACAACATGCAAATTGGCTCAATGCATGGCAGCAAAGGGGATTTTTTTTTACCCCTACCCCTACCCCATCGACCCACACCCCTTGCCTGGCTAACCCCTTTCCCTAAAGCGTTTTATTAGGGGGTTTCAAGAGGTGGCCCAATTAAACACCAGGGATTTTGCAAAACGTGTGGCTTCAAAGGGAAGGGGATATATAAAAAAGGGGTGATGGCTAAAAGGGGGTTCCTTGACAATTGAAAAGCCATTGCGATTACACAAGTGATTGAGGGGTTATGTAGTGTGTACTAGTGGTAAAAATGGATTTAACACATAAGATTCACTGCACCCTGTTGCACACCCCCCATAAATTTCTCCACTACCCCCACATCCCATTTAATACACAAAAAAAATCCTTTTATCCCCCAATCTCATTCCTTATCTCACCTAAAATCCATTCTACCCCCACCCCACACACCTATTTAATCATATCCCACCTTTTTTCCATTCACCATTACAAATACCCCCATACTTCTTGGGATTAACTCTCATTGCTTCTATCAAGTGTACAAGCCAAGACACTTCAAGTTGGCTGTCATGTATCATGTCAGTAGGACACAAAAGGGGGAAACTAACCCCCTCAAAAAAGTACCCACAAAAGGGGTTTGTATTATTCAAAGAGGGTTAAAAAAGGTGAAAGGAAAAAAAAAAATGGTGGTGGTGGTGGTGGTGGTGGTGGTTGGGGAAAGGGGTTGTAAAGGAAGTTGTAATGGAGCTGGTTAAAAAAAACCCACCTTTTGTTAATAAGGGGATAAAGGAATAAAAAGAAAAAACTGGTTGAGCCACGTGTGTTGACATTGAAGCAACACGTTCGAGGCAGAAAAGGAGAGAGGCTTCAATTGATTGGGGTCGTAACCCCTTATACCTTGTGTGGGCTCACGGCTCTCCGCTTCTTATTGAATCATTACAGATAAATGAATACATGGTCAAGGCGAGTATATCGCCGTGGATGGTGCTTAGGAAATATAAAGCAGCAACTGCACGCAACAAAAACATTAACCGCCACTTATTTTGAATTTAAAATCTTGATAATTTTTGCATTTTAATTTCTTTAAAAGTTAAATTATTTCAATCGCAGTTGATTATAATTACAAACGATCAAATTAACATTTTAAATCTTCGCTCGATCTAAGTTAAATTGCAAATGGCGTCGATTTTCATCCAGACGCCATTTGCATTTCCGTGTTATGACGTAAACAATGAAAAACCCACCGGATTGGCTACGACTTATGACCTCACACGTCGTGTAAAAATCTTTCCTAACAATTTTTAATTGCAACAATGTGAAGAAAAAAAAACAACTCCATTCTAAGTAATGACGGCTTTTAAAATAAAACGCTGCGTAGTATTCATGCTGGATCTTCGGAGGTGGAGGAAGGCAAGAGAAAGATGACCAAGAATCAATTCGAGTTTGCTTTTGTGCCCATAGCCAGACAGAGAATAGGGGAAGAGATACCAGCAGACAACACTTGGGATGCAGGGCCTAGAGGAGGAGGGGCATTCGGATGGATGGGAGGGCAGTTGAAGGGAGGCAATAGTAGCCATGTAGGGGGTGGTGGGTACCAACCACTACCCATAACCGAGGGGTGGTTGGTACCTTTTTCCGTAGGTATAAGGGGAGGGTTTGCAGAGTAAACTAAACCGGATGCAACTCAAATTTTTTCCCTTAGAAAGAGAAAGGAAAGAGGGAGGGTGAGTGAAAATTAAATATATTTTAGTGGAAAAAATTTTAATTTTTTTTTCTCTTTGTAGGAAAACACATGTTTTTAGGCCCGACAGGTCATTTTGGTTCATTACATGCTTGTATGATATCATCTAACTATAACTACACGTTTTGTATGGTTGCAGGCAGCTGTTTCCTATAATATTCACCATTTGTCTGCTTTGATTAGGGGTCGAGAAATGGTGGCTGTTTTGTATGGTTTCGTGTGAGTCTCGTATTGAATTTTGCCTGATTTTTCTTGCGATGTTTTATGAATGCATTGCCCTTAAAGTGGAAGGATGAATTAGCGATTGTGGTAAACTAAAAAGGCAAAGGTTTTTGACCACCTAATCTGGTAATGAACTTGGAATTAGTACAACTAACCAATTAAATGTTAGGACAGGATTTAATAAAAAAAAAAGAATAATCGTTTAAACTTTTTTTTTTAAATTTCAGTTCATTCATTTATTTTCACACATTTTAGGCGCAGTCCGTTGTCAGTTCGCACAAATTCGTCAATTAATTTGTCAGGAAAAGTTCCGTTGTTACATTTTTCCCACTCACAAGTCAGGACCCTCGAGAAAAACTGGGCCCCCCCAAAAAAATTACATCAAATTTTCTTAAAAATTTGTAAATGCGGGGCCCCCGCCTCTGAGCGCGAAGATAGTGATTAGTGGGCCCCAAAAAATTACATTATCAAATTTTCTGAGAAATTCAAAACCGCGGGACCCATCTGAACGCGGTAAAAGTCATTAATGGACTCCAAAAACTTACATTATCAAATTTTATTATCGATTTGAAACTGCGGGCCCATCTGAGTACAGAAAAGTCCATTAGTCGGGGGCCCAAAAAAAATTACATCACCAAATTTTCTTATAAATTTAAAAGATGCAGGGCCCCTCTAATGGTAGAAAAAAATTCCTATCGGGGTCCTAAACATTACATTATCAAATTTTCTTAGATATTCAAAACTGCGGGACCCATCTAAACGCGAAAAAAGTCTTTAGTAGACCCCCAAAAAATTACATCACCAAATTTTCTTATAAATTTAAAAATGCGGGGCCTCTCTGAGCGCAGAAAAAATCCTTAGTGGGGGGCCCTAAACATTACACCATCATAATTTTCTTAAAAAGTTGAAAGTGCGGCTTCCCTCAAAGCGCGAAAATAGTCATTAATGGGCCCCAAAAAATGTATACTATCAAATTTTCTTATAAATTTAAAAATGCGGGGCCCATCTGAACACGGAAAAAATAATTAATAACGCCCCAAAAAATTTTCTTATAAATTTAAAACTGCGGGACCCATCTGAACACGAAAAAAGTGCGGGGCCCCAAAAAATTAAATAATCAAATTTTCTTGTAAATTTCAAACTGCGGGGCCCGAAAAAACCACCATCCGAGCCGAACCCGCTGACAAATTAAATTCTCCCATAATTTCCCAACATTTTCTCACAAACCCCCCAGAAAAAAAAAAAAAAAAAAAAGCAGAGTCAAAGCGCACACAATGCCCTCCTCATCTGAAACGTCACATCCTGGCCAATCCAGTTGGCAGACAGCAGACCCAGCAAGGCCTCAATTAGCCGGCATCTACCTACTCGTTACGAGCGAGACACGCTTCACCTTCACATGTCTAACCAATCATCACCCAAACGCAGCCACTGTGTAATCCACCTTACACAACGAGCCAACAAAAAAACCATAATAGCCCGACTTTTACAACCCTATCAACAGACCCATACCACACACACATGCACATTATCCCGATATGCATCTCCTGATTAGACAACCACGCCGTGTGCATATTGCATACGACCATTTCTTGGCCATCCCACTCGCAACAACCCCATAAAAACTACATCTTACCCTCTAACAGCATATTCCCTCCGCTCACGGGTCCATTGGCCACTCAACGGTCCCTCGCCATCGTCTTTTTACTATCGGATGGGCTCCGCGAGACATCATCTTTTCCCATCCCACGCAATGCATGCGCATTAAAACATTACATTTTCTCCTTTTTCTATTCTCTTTTTCTCCCCCTGCGTTTCATGGTGACACCGTGCTAGTGGCGATAAGGCGCGCGAGCCCCAATCCTTAATGGCCAGTGGGAGGAGGAGGAGCCTCAGCGCGGCCTGCACTTGCTCAGCCGTGCATATATAAGTGCACCCGATGAATCAGTCGAATCAAATCGGACAGGTAAAAATACCAACACCAATTTACATCAAAAACAATACATTTTATCAAATATGCATTAACCAATAATTAACTATTTCGCTTTTTTTTTTTTCTTTTTGTTTAAGTTCTCGTTAAGTTTATTGGGGTTTTAAATTTTAACTTTTTTTTTTTTTTTTTTAAAAGAGAAAATTGTGGGTTGTAAAGTTTTCAATTAAATTTTAATGGTGTTTAAGAATTGTAAAATGATTGTAATAAATTTTATATTTATTTTATTTTTTTTTTTGTGGATGGAATTGTATGTTTTAATTTTATTTTGGTAATAAAAAATTTAAGTTTTTTTTTTTTTTTGGTGTTTTGTTTGATATTGATCTAGATACATGTTTTATAACAAATAGAGAGAAAAAATTGTTGGGGAGAAATTGAATATTTAAATTTATATTTGTTTATTTTTATATTGTTATGATAATGTATTGTGGGAAATGGAGTTCAATAAATATAGTTTTTATCTGTAAATTAAAATTTTTTTTTTTTAAATATAAAATTTGGATTTTTATGTTTTTTTTTAAATTTTTTTTTTTATGATTTTTAGAAATTAAAAAACTATATATATGTCATTTTGAATCCATATAATAAAAATAAAGCGTTAATGGTCCATCAAGCACATCCCTCGTGAGTTGACATGGAGAGATAAAAACAGTTAAATTGAAATTCAGTCAAGTCAATATGTAAATTGTGCTGAAATCCGTGTAACTCATCACACACAAATTGAATCAAATTCAAATCAACTCAAGTCAGAAACCTTCAGCCAAAAAAAAGGAAAGAAAGAACGACACAAACAAACTTTCAGTGAACACGAAAATTCGCTTAAAAACCAGAAAACGACTGAATAACTCATTTGACTCACAGATACAACCAAAGAAAAATTAAAATTGAATATTATCCCAAAAATCCATAAATTAGGTAAACAAAACCTTAAAAATGTACAAAACCCAAAAAAATTGCTCAAAACATATTCAATTATCTCAAATGACCCAAAACAAATAATTAAAAAATCAAGAAAGCTCAAAATTACCCAAAAAAAAAAAAAAAAAAAAAAAAAAAAAAAAAAAAAAAAAAAAAAAAAAAAAAAAAACTCCTTAATAAATCAGGAAAATTCAAAATTACCCAAAAAATATTCAAATTTTTCAAAATTACCCAAAATATTACAAAATCTTAAAATTATCCAAAAATATTACAAAATCTTACAATTATCCAAAAATATTAAAACTCAAAATTACTCCAAAATAAATACTCAAAAACCAAACAAATTCAAAATTACTCAAAATAACTCTCCAAAAAAATACTCAAAATATCAACAAAATTCAAAACTACCAAAAAAAAAAAAAAAAAAACCCTAACATTTTAACCACAAAACCCAAACCACCCAAAAAAAAAACCAAAAAAAAAAAAAATTTTACCCAAACCCCCAAAAAAACACCCAAAAACCCAAACTTACACAAATTCATGTCGAAACAGTCTCTTCCTCCACATTTTCCTCACGGCGGTCGAAGAACCATCACTCGCCGGTCCGTTCTCATCCCTCGCACACCACCCATGTCCACTCCGATGCATCATGGGCAGCAACGCACACGTAACACGAGCGAACCGCAGCCATTGGGCCGCTCCGCGATGACCAGACGGGACCCAAAAAACGCACTGCAAACGTGGCCGCTTCCACCATGTCGCAGTGCCAACATTTCGGTGGCAACTCGTGGACCCCACCAACAAGCAATGATGTTCAGCGGGTAGTCGGAGCTCAGGGTGAGTGGCCAGGTGTGTCCCCCCTCCCTCGAACAAGCTGTTCTCATGGTAATGGGCTCAAAGCTGCTGACCATCTGACAATGAGGGACAAAGCTTAAAAGAGTGCACACGGGGAATTTAATTCCTTTTTTTGTTTTTTGTTTTTTACTCATTTCCACTTAATCAACTCATAAGCTGCTTTAGTTTAGTCTCCAGAGAGATGTCCATTTATTGTCCAGTTATTGATTTTCTTTACGGCTAACATTTTGTTAAGTACGGGCTTAAATAAGCCGAGCATTAAAAATTAATGAAGGTTAAAAAAAACAACTAAATTATTGTTTTGTTTTTGTAGGAGAAAATTATAATAAATAAAAATTTGCTTATATGGATTTTTTTTGGGGGTTTCCTAAATTTTTTCACAAAATTTGGGGTAAAAGTGGGTTTTTGTGGTTATTTCCTTTAGAAATTGATTATTTTTAAGATAATTTCCAACAAAAATGGATTTTTCAAGCAAATTTTAATAAAAATTAAATTTTTTTTAAATGAAAATTTCATATTTTCTTAACTTTTCAAACCAATTTTTCCATTTATGACAATTTTTCATACTCTTCAATAACCTTTCAATACCCCACCCAAACATTAAAAAAATATCCCCAAATTAAATAATTTTTACACTAAACTCTAATATACCCATATCTCCACCCCCCCCCCACATTTTACAATTTTTCCCCACTTTTTCTCTTCTTTTTTATTTATTCCCCCTAAGGGACACTACACCCACTTCAAAACACCCCCTGTCCAGGTGGAATGGTACTGTCCAGGGGCTGTCCATTACATGGACATAGCCTGAGGGTATATGGCAGGGGGTTTCAACTCACATCCCCTCTCTAACCCTGACCCACACTGCATAAAAGACCCCTACATACCTAACCCACAGTTACACTTTCAAATTTTTGAATTTCAACTTCCATTTACACCAATTTTTATATTTAAAAAAAAAAAAAAAATTAAAAAAAAAAAAACCCAAAAATTAAAATCCCCATCCACAACTGACCACACCAACTTAATCAATATCCCCCTCAAAAAATTAACTTGTTGATAACTTTTTACACATAGAAAAAAATCAATCAATAAAATTTAACTTCTGTTTACTCTTTCAGATTATTTATTTACCAAAGAATAATTTACTGTAACATGTCATGTAAATGTTGGAGAATTGTGAAGGGTGATATTAAATAGATAGGGATAGAGTATTTGCAAATGGAAACTAGAGAATCTCTTTTTTCATTTGGGAGGTCCCTTATTTGTACAAAGCCACCAATAGGAGAAAAGAGGGGGAAATCCCAATTAGCATTTGAGTTAAACAAATCAATAGGCAGAAACTGAAATAAATTTGATAGAAATCCAATTTTCTTGTGTTTTGGTCATGACCCGATATAACATTGTTTTGTTTTGTTTTGTTTATATCATTCGTGTATTGTTTTCGTGGAATAGAAAAAGCTTTCATTTTGTTGCAATAATTTTTTTTTTTTTTTTTTTTTTTTGGTTTTTGTTTCATCTTTTCAACTTGTTTTTCTCCAAAAAATGTCCAATAACCTCTAGACAAAACTCCAATAGGTGAAAATCAGTTTCCTGTCAGTGTTGTACCTGTCCAAGGACTTTGCGTCAACCTTTTGTTTGTGTTTTTTCTTGAAAAACAAAAAGAGAAAATTTTTCTATAAATATTCCTTCAATATCTCTAAATTAAACTAAATTTTCATTGTTCTAACTTCTAATAATCTAATTATTCATTGTTTAAAGAAATGAGTGCTTGTTTTAATGTTTTAAATGTTCTAATTGTCTATTGTTGACTTCAAACGTTCTAATTGTTTATTGTTGACTTCAAACGTTCTAATTGTTTATTGTTGACTTTAAATGTTGTAATTGTTCATTGTTGGCTTCAAATGTTCTAATTGTTCATTTGTTGGCTTCAAATGTTCTAATTGTTCATTGTTGACTTCTAATGTTTAATGTTCTAACTTTTTATTGTTGATTTCAAAAGTTGAATGTTCTATAATTGTTCATTGTTGATTTCAAATGTTTAATGTTCTAATGTAGTGTCCAAATTTTAAATCTTTAAATTAGAAAGTTCAATTTTTTAGATTAAAAAATTGTGCTGTTCTAATTTTTCAATACTTTTGTTCTAATTGAATTCCAAATTTGAATTATTCCTAAATCTTTAATGTTCTAATGTAGTGTCCAAATTTTAAATCTTTAAATTAGAAAGTTCAATTTTTTAGATTAAAAAATTGTGCTGTTCTAATTTTTCAATACCTTTGTTCTAATTAAATTCCAAATTTGAATTATTCCTAAATATTTACTTCCTGTTTAAATTTTAAACCATTGTAATTATTAAAATTAAAATTTCTTTTAAATGTTCTAATTACTAAGTGTTCTAATTTACATTCAATTATAAATTCTAAAAAAAAAAAAAATTTAATTCCCACACACTACCCTCTTCATATTAATCCATTAAATCTAGATTACAAATGTAACAATTACATTTATCTCTCTATTCCCATTGCACTGACACATTTTACAACTTATAAATTGACTCTACTCCTCCAACACCATGCCCACTTTTAAAAACCACTTGGTTTTATAGTACAAGACAAAGATATTGAGTCCTTTCCACAAAAAAAAAAAAAAAAAAAAAAAAAAAAAAAAAAAAAAAAAACCTCTGCTCAACTAGAGTCAAGTAATAAAAAAGGTAGGATCTCCATTTGAACAAAACCCCAATGTTGATAGGCTCTCCATTTAATCCAGCAGGAAATCCAAATGTTGAAAAACAAGAGTAATAAAAAAAAAAAAAAAAAAAAAAACCAAAAAAAAATAACAACCCGCAATTGACTTGCCCCAAAATGACTGCTGCAATTCAAATGCACCAATCTCTCCCAAACGATTTGATATATCAATTTAGATTACACACTATAATGAAAAATTACAACAACAACAACAACCCATAAATCATTGCTCAAAAATAATTATTAACCATTTCAGCTGTCAAATATTAATAACCACAAAAAATATACAAAAAAAAAAAAAAATACATATATATTTTTCTCCCCCCCTTTATTTTCATTTTTTTCATCACCCTTCAAAACCGCCCATATGTTTTAACTGGCTACCAATATACATCAAACTGGTTTTTCAAAACTTTTTAATATCAAGCTGAGTGCATTTCCAATCTGCCTGTCAACAACAGGTTTATACTAAAATTATACTGACATTCAAGATCAAGCTTAAGAACCTGCAGCCATTGTGCTGATGGGCAGTTTGGTTTTTAAGAGGAAAGAAAAAAAAAAAAAAACTTATTGGGTCTGAATATGTTATTAGCACCCACAGAAGATTACTTTATTCTGTGTAAAAGGAATACACACTGCAAGATTAAAGCCCGGTGTTTAGGGTTGGTCTTAATCACAACTTGCAAGAAAGACCCCACAACAAAATTGTTTTTTTTAAAGTCAAGTGGTCTAATTTGAGTTTAATTTTGCCTCCTGTTTCCATTTACTGGAAAAAATGATAGTAAAAATTCTTACAAGAGTAAGTAATTGCCAACAGGTGGCACTCTGTTGTCAGTTTGCAATGTAAAATGGCAGCTAAACTACCTGGGATGATATCCGGCTATTCAAAAACATGTAACTAGTGGTTACATTCAGCAGCTGTTGTTGTTTTGCAACAAAAATCCAACCAACAATCACATGGTAATTGTTAAAAACCGTGAGATTTGGGCATTGCCGCTAAGCTAGCGGAAGATTTGCCGTTACCCAACACTAAATACGCTAGATGCATTCAAAAAGACATGTTTTAGGTGTTTGTGTTTTTGATTTTGTAGAAAAAAAAGAAAAAGTTTGCGTTATGCAATCTTATTTTTCATCTTATTACTTAAAATGTCCATCTCTTTCAGACCGACTTCACCCATCACATGTAAAGTTCAGTTCCCAGTTTGACCACTTTGCTGTGTGCATGGGTGAAAATCTAATCTCGAGCTGATGTTCAAGCGGACGGTGGAAGGTGTTGGGAGGCAGAGAGGAGGCAGAGAGAGGAAAGGAATTTTGCTACTAGAGCATGCAACTCAGGATGCAAGCTAGAGACGCCATCAGCCAACACAAGGCATAGTCTAATGGTCAGACTAGCCAGCCGGGGCCCATTAATGGAAATCTGGCAGTTTGGAACTCGCAAGAGATGAAACTAGGTCACTACTGGAGATGGTCAAGCATGCACAACTAGATGCATGTACTCGAGTTGCAAATCCAAATAAAAATCCACTTGTGAATAGAAAAAAAAAAATCAAATCGAAAATGATGAAATATTTACACGTGACTGGAATCCATTTTTCATGATCCAAACAAACAAAAATAGCCGATTGTTACTCTCTTAAATGCAAATTGTTAAAACTTTGAAATATTGTTGTATTTCAATAATCATCAGTTCTAACCTAACAATGGAAAAAGCACTTTCCTTTTTTGCCAATTTCATTCATTGTTTAACTCTCCTTCAAGAAGTCGATCCGTTTTCGAGCGCTACGACATTTGACCGATAGTCGACATTGAAAGTTTATCCAAATCCAAACTATTGTTTATAGCGCGTGTTTGCAGAATGCACAAGTACGTGTAACCTATTACCAATCGATCTACAGATCCAAATTCAAAATGTCGGCAATAAATACAAAATTAAGAGATTAACTAAAATGT
The DNA here is from genome assembly GCA_034683725.1 of Strigamia crassipes. Taxonomy (NCBI): domain Eukaryota; kingdom Metazoa; phylum Arthropoda; class Chilopoda; order Geophilomorpha; family Linotaeniidae; genus Strigamia; species Strigamia crassipes. The sequence continues at coordinate 21,449 of JAQFXT010000169.1, forward strand.
AATTAATCATCATCTATTGACAATGTTAAAGAATACGTAAAATTCCAACCGGAATTCAATGCCTTGAACGCTTACCCAGAACTCAGAATATACGTAACTACATGTTGTAATTATCTAACAAATTGGTACAGTTTCCCTCCGATGACGGAGGTGCGGACCTTTTCCTGAGGCCCTCTGTTCCTCAGCTATAACATTGTTCAAAGCTGGCCTTTGAAAAGATGAGACCCGGGTGCTTTTAGCTCTTGTAGCACTTTCACTAACAATTTATAAACAATTGACCGGCCTTCTCCGTGACTAAAAAAATCTGAATAATAATTTTTCTTTTATGGATTGATTTCACATGCACAGCACCTGACATTGTTATAATTTCCAGCTTCTTCCATTTGTTGAAGTCTAAAATCAGTGCAACAATTCACCGCTTGCACTGCACATGAAACCAACTGTCAATCTAGACTTAGTTGTAGAAAATGACACAAACCCAAACTAGCACATGAGCTAAGTTTGCTGATACATGGTACCGAGGGAAAGACACCTTAGGATTTACAGTATACCAGCACGAAAAAAGGACTCTCCCATCGATAAATTATGGAGGATTTCGGAGGCAAGTCCACAGAATGAGAAATGACATCAAACTCTTACCTTGGAGAGATGGAGAACACGGGTCCGTTGGTTCCATCTTTATCATAGGATCAGCTGCAAAGAAATGAAATGAAGAAAAAAAATATTAGAATTCTGTTTTATTTCACCAAAGCTAAAAAAAATATTAAGAAGTTTTTAAGCATGAATAAATCAATGAATTGCAGAGAAGTCTAATTACAATCTTTAAAATTTGGTAAATGGCAAAGCATCCTCCCTAGTGGACAATGACTCATGAAGCCAGTCTTGAGCAGAACCAAAATCCTACTTAGTCCTTATGTGATTGATCACATCTATAACCAATAAGACCTTTCTCAGCACCTCATCTTGACAACTCATTCATTTCCATTTTAAGGCTTGATCACGAGTAATTACTCGATCGACTAAATTCTACACATGATACCATCAACTCCCCCCAATTTGCAGACCCAACTGACCCGAGTCTGTATATTTGTCTATTTTTAGTCTCCGTATGTTCAAACTTTAAAAAAAAAAATTCAGAGAAATTACAAATATTGTTAAAAACAAAAAAAACCTTAGCAACAAAAATTCATTATTTAAACCACAAAGCCTTGGCAACTGAAGTTTATTGTTGAAACCAAAAAGCCTCATCAACCAAAAGTTTATTGTTTAAAAAAAAAAAATCTTTCCGATTGTAATCAATTAGCCGTTGTTATAAAAATTAAAGAATATTTTTTTACATTTTTTCCTAAATTACAAAATACATGCTCCAAAGATCAATTTTTTTTCCTTCTTTGATTATGTAAATAAAAGTGACCTTTCACTGGTCAATATGAGGGAGCCTGAAGCTAGGGAACTGGACATGATGAGTAGAGAAGGGAGGGATTAATCTTGCACAGAATGATGGAAGGGAGTGGATCTAAAAGAACTCTACCAATGTTCAACTAATTATCCAAATAATCAATTCTCACAACTCAGCTCGCAGAAAAAAAAATAAAAAAAGACTCAAATAAAAAAAAAATCCCCCTCCTTTAATTGTTTAATTTATTTCACACCTTTCCAACCTAACCTTTACTTAGCATTTTTTTCAGAAACAGCCACTCAGAGAGCAATTGAACCCTCCCACCAAAAAAAAAAAATAAATAAATAAATAAATAAAAATGGCAGCCATTTTTTAATCTTACCAAAAAACTGATAGGGTGGGTGGTTCTTTGCCTTGGGCATTCAAACACACCCCTTTGCCCATCTAACCACAAGTATCCTTAGTGGAAGCCAAAATTCAAAGCAGAAGAAAGAAGGGAAGAAAATGGTTGCAATTCATTCATTCATTCATTCATTCATTCAGTCACTCATTCAAGCCTGAATGACTCCCTTTTTAATTTGCCTATTTTGAAAAAGTGTCGACTCATCTCTCCTTTGCAGATATGGAGAGGATGAAAAAATAGTGGCAAAAGAAGGAAAGGAAAAACTTATGAAGCAAATCGGATTCGCCCATAGCTCCAATCTCGACCCAAGCTCTGGAACAGTTGGCAATGTGAGGGTGGGGTCTGCTTGGACACCAGGTGATGCTTAGGTGGGCTGAGGGAGGAGGAAACACAGAGAAAAATAGGGTCTGGCTGGCTACTCAGCAGTTCTATTTCCATCCCCCAACTGGAAACAAAAATCCCCTCCCCACCCCCTCGGAGCTTGCTTCCTTTGTCCAGTAGGAGGCAGTCAACTGTGACAGAAGACCAGAACTGACCGTTCGGTAAATCACCAGACAGAACCACTAGGTCAGTCTCTAACATCACACCTTTTAGACATTACAAGCTAAAACTTGGTTGCTCTAAGTTAACTCCTCTTAAGTTCGGATAACCAAAATTTATCGAAAAGCCGTCCGGCTTGCCAACGTCGATGCGATCTCACCGTTTAAGCCGTCTAGGTTTGTGAAAGTGATAAACTCCCTATTGGTTAGCTCAATTAATTGCGACTGGCAGTAGACAATTTGTTAAGATTTTTTTTTAAATTCTTTTTTTCCTAAGAAATATTGAATTTGAGAAAAATTGATTCCGGTTGCGGCATGGTCAAATATTTGTACCCATCGGCCAAGCAACGAGAGTATTTCACTTAGTAAACAAAGTTCAGTTAAATTGCTTTGGGACAAGTAAGTCCTAACAATGAGTGTTTGTCGCAAAATAAACAAAGCTTAGTTAAATTGCTGCGAGACAAATAAGCCTCCATTGTTTCAATTCCAGACAATGAGTTAAATTGCTTTGGGACAGTAAGCCCTCATCCTGTTTAAATTTTTCCCATTGCTTCAGGATTTCATAAATTGCTCAAAGCTATTGCTTCTATCCTGTTCTAAAATATTGCTCAACCTAAATTGCCTAAAGCTAAAATGTTCCATTTTGTTCTAAAAAACAAAAAATTCAAAGCAATCATTCAGTGCATTCAAATTGGTTAAGATAAATCTGCCTAAAGTTTTAAGTTGATAACCTCGCTTTCACTTCTGGATGTAACTTCATGTTCCGCTTAATTTAAGAGGTTGTCTCACGTATTTTCCTTAACTTATCTTTGGTAATAATGACACAAAAATTACTTATAAAGTTTGAAATATATATTATATTTCCGATTTAAATACATCAAAAACATCAAAATTAATAACATTTTTTTTCCTGCTTTTAACGGTGAAAAATTAGTCGATTATATCGTCGAACCAAAGATCCGCAGCTTGTAATGGAATAATAGAACTGCTTATTTTGCTTATACGTAAGTCCGCCCCTGTAGATCTCAACTGCGCACAAGCACGCGTGTTACTAATAATAATGTTTCGTTTACGAGCATTCAATAATAAGTCATTTATTTCACTTATTGTTATTCATTTAAGCAAACTTTAAGTATTTATCTAACCAATTCAAACGCACTTATTGTTTCAGATGTTACTTCACTTCTAAATCTAAACTCAACAATACACCCTTGATCTAATTTTCATTATTCTTTACGTCAATGATTTATTTCTATTTTCTACCATCTTAGATCCAACTTTCATCTATCCGGCTTTTAAACACCGAGGCGTAACGGCTCCTTTCACTAACAAAATTGCTGCACCACTTGCAGATCTACATTTATCCTGAAAGAAAAAAAAAAAAAAAAAAAAAAACCCGGCTGAAAACTTTCCTTATAAACCCCAGCACTTATCAAACTGCCCTCGGCCTGCAGCTTCTGATTTTCAACCTAAAATTGACAACTTCCGATTGCTCCCATTTGGAATTTAAACTCAAATTCCACATGGGCGTCTACATTTCTACAGCAATCACTTCTTGCCAACCGGTTTTATTTCGCTTTTTTTCCACTCGTGTTTCTTTCCTCCACACCATCAATTTCCATTTTCAAGTAAAAACCATCACTTTACTTAATTAATTTCTGGACAAGTTTGTTAATAGCCCCCAAAGTTACATCTGCACCAAACACCCGACAGGTGGCCTTAAGTTTGAGATCCAACATCACTTTAGCTCCACCCGCGGGGTCCTTTTGTGTGTCCATCGCAGGAAGAAGCAGCAGATGAGGGAATGGGGGATTAAAAAAGAAGTAAAAAAGCAAAAAAAAAAAAAAAAAATTTTTTTTTTTTTACTCCTCTTTAAAGCCGTCGCCGTAAATTTAGTTTCATGGCACCAGGTAGACTGACTTAAATCTTTTCTCACTTGAACATCCAGAGTCAAACATCACAAAGAGACTCTTATCACTGCACATCCACTATAATCACAACTCAACATGAGAAGAATCAGACCGCACCGTGTTTTGGATTTACGAAAAAGGTAAAGATGAACAATTGATCAACAATCCCCAAAATGCTTTATAAAATCAACAAACACCACAATTAATACGCATTAATTGATATTTAAACAATCAATTTTTGTCGTAATTGTTTATATATATATTTTTTTTTATATATAAACAATGAAAAAAAATATGATAGAAAAAGGACATTTTTAATCAATAAAAAAAGCCATCACCACAAACTAAATTGCACTCAATAATTTAATCTGATAACACAACACTCGTTGGAAATTTTTAACTCAATTTTACAAATGATAATAAAAAAAAAATTTAAAAAAAAAAAATAGTGTAAAAAGATAAACAAATCACATTAGGTTACGGTACGTGAATCTGGGAGGGGACTGGATCAAAGCCAGATAGCAATCTGCAACCAATGACAGGGCACCGTGTATTAATGAGCTCGGCGCGAAGGTAAACGTTGCATGTTTCCATGCTCCTTATGTAATCATTTTCAAAGATGTCAGGCGAGAAGGAAACGCACAATAACCTGGACCAGTTCCCTCTCTAATTTATCACTAGTAAGGCCCACATGTGTGCCCTTTTGCTCTTACAACTGGATCAAGGTAAACGGAAAAGAGCCTTTGTGTTGGTCTAAAGGGCCCATTAACTATACAAATTTTCCCACTTTTATTTTTTTTTTTAAATATATATATTTATCATGTTTTATGTGCGGAAAAATGTATAAATTATTGGTTTTTTTTAAATTTTTTAATTCATTTTTATATCACCGTTAAAAGAAACGTTATTGTTGTGTGTTTTTAAAACGAATTGGTTTAACAATGTCAAATTTAAGCAGATTGTTTGATTGCGGCAATTTAATTTGGTCTTTTTATCGTTATAAAATCTCGCATTTTACAAAAATTGATATTTTTTAAAAATTATTTTCATTTTAAATACATTTCCACCATGTTTTATTACACGTCAAGTCCAGTGTTTACAATTTATCATCGTTAAACCCATGTATTTAAATAAATCTAGTGGAATTTGCTTCTAACATGAAAGATTATATGTAATGCTTTTCCAATGATATAGAAAAGTCAAAAAAAAAAATTTATTTATTTAAAAAAAAATAATAAAAATAATAAAAATAAAAATGTCTGAAATGCAAGTATCAGCATCAAACAGTTTTAGTGACAAATGGAATGCAGTTAACATTTTTTTTTCCTTTCCCAAAAAAAAAAAAAAAAAATTGAGAATTAAACTTCTCCCGTATTTTCTTTAAACAAAATCGAAAAAGATATTAAAAAATAAAAATAACTTTTCTTCAATTGAAATAATTTGGTACAGAAAATTTAATTTTATAATACCAATAAAGAAGGGAAAGGAAAAAAAAGTGTGTCCATCAATCCTATTTGCAGTGAATCTTTATTTCATTTTCCAGCCCACTAAAATATATAAAAATGATTAGATCCAAATTTCCTGAGAAAAACCATCAGAGCGCTTTATTGTTTTCACTGCTCAAATGCAATTTTCCTTCGCCCATGACATAACATGCGGGTATGCACCAAAAAATTTCATATGCAAGGGACTCACAAATGCCAAGTGCCTTTCGACCAATCACCATTCAGCGCTCTTTTTCTCCCCTCAACTTATCGAGCATTCTCTTTTATATTTAGTGATGGAGGGTGGGGGGAAGATCAATTCACTCACCCTACAACTGCTTTCTGTCATAAATTTTCAAATCATGATTCAACTTGAATATTTAAAAATAAGACAAAAGAAAAAAAAAAAAATAGAAAGATTTTTTGAAAGAAATAATAAATTTATTTTTTTTGCATAGAAAATATATGTTGATTCGAATAACAACACTTTGAAAATTTATTTAAATTGCCGCAATCTAACGTTATTGTTTTCGCTTAGATGAAATCTTGATTTTAACATTCATATTATCAATACATGCTTATTAAGACTATTAAAAATCAGTTTTAATACATTTTTAAACGCCTAAAGCAATGAAAATCAGTTTAAATACATTTTTAAACGCCTAAAGCAATGAAAATCAGTTTTATTTAATTGTCAAAGCTCCAACAATCAGTTTTATACAATTGTCTAAGCACCAACAATCAGTTTTTGTTTATTACCGCAACTCCAACAATGTTTTATTTCTACAAATCAGTTTTATTTAATTGCCGCAGCTCTAACAATCACTTTTGTTTCTAAAAATCACTTTTATTTAATAGTTGAACCGCCAACAATGTTTTATTTAATTGTTTCAGCCCCAACAATCAGGTTTTTATTCAATCCGTCGTACCGCTAGCAACCGGCTTTTATTAAACATTCAAACCCAAACAATCAATTTCTCTTTTTAAAATTTTTAAAACTTAATGATTATTTTATCCACAATTCTTATCCCATCTTCCAAACCCACCAACCACTGCCATTTTAATTCAAAATATTCCACACAAAAAAAAAAAATAAAAAAAAATCATCTTCTCCAACCATATAAAACCTAATTCCAAATTCACTCCACATTTTCTTATCACATTTTCTATTTCCCTTTCAAAAAAAAAAAAAAAAAAAACAAAAAAAAAAAAAAAAAAAAATACAAAAAAAAAAAAAAAACCTCCATTTTTTTCTATTATTTCTTTACATTATATACCTTTCCCTTCCATTTTTACATCCCTCCAACCTAAAAATATTCAACTGCATGTCAGTTACATTTTCTCTTTGGGTCCAAACCTTTTATTTTCCCCACTTGTCAATAGCACAAGGGTCCCAGGTCTTCATGCCAGGCAGAAAACAGGTGAGGGACGCCAAGACAGAAAACTAGAGTGCATTGAGACCCCCAACCCAACACTACTAATGCCAAGTCACAACATTCATCATAGCAGCTGGCCAACAACTGAAAGAAACCCAAAAGAAAACCCAAAAAGAACAAAAATAATAAAAATAAATAAAAATTTTCTATTTATTTCCCATAAAATTCAATTTCAATTTCCTCAATTACATTTACAAACCCCTTTATTTTCCTCGCAGACTTTATAAAATAAAGTGTCATTTGCAGACACCATTAGATGCCATCATTGGCCATTGTATATAAATGTGCACATTTACAGGCACCAGTAATTGTATCCTGAGTTTGATGCATGTTTCACACAATCCCATTGGTTCCCTCTTTTTTTCCTTCTTTCTAATGACTTCCCAACTCATTTTTTCTTCTAATAATTTTTTTAAGCCAAATTTAGGGTCTATTAAACATGTATATGTAATTTCCTAGAATTTCTATCCGGCCGCTATAGCTTCAAACAATGATGCCATTGGAAAAACCATCAAGAGACATTTTCTAATATCAACTTGAGTAAAAGCTGTGGGAAGTGGGAACTGTTTAAGACATTATGGTCAATCATTGTTGTTAATCTTTTTTTTTTTTTTTGGTTTTTAGATAGATATTGATGTGTTGTTTCCATCCACAATAATGTTAAATAATTTTCACGTTATAGTTAAAGCTATATTTACTTTTTATTGAAATGTGTGTTTAATTAGTCACTTGATGATGGAAATCAGGCTAAAATTAGCTCTTTACGCTCGTATTGATCCGACTCAGAATATAAACACAAGTTTTTATAATGTTATTGATTCTATTATATAAATATATTTATATATGTGAATTATTCTTACGTATATAAATGCAAAAACAGTTATAAACACCCGCTATAAAACCGGCGTTATTTTGACAAAAAAAAAAAAAACTTACCGTAAAACCAACAAAAAAACCAAACACTAGACCAAAAATCACAAATAAAAATCAAACAAAACATTTATCAACAATGTACAAGCACAAAAACACCAAACAATCATCACAACACAGAAACAAAACAGTTAACCATAACAAACGGGCCGGGGAAAACCACCGCCGAGCCAACAATAAACGCAACAATCAAGTATACATTTCAACGGCGGTTGTTAAAAGCCAGACAAAAACGGAAAAAATGTACATAAATAAGAAATAATAATAATAAAAAAAAATAAAAGGGAGGAGAGAAGCATGGCAGACTGACATTCACATTCACAGCAAGCACGCATTGTGACACACCTTGACAAATTATGACAAAACAAGCACAAAGCCTTGATGATTACAAATTAATCTACCTACACCTAAACCATGGCCATCGTTTGCTAAGCAGATCTCCAGCTATGGACACAGCCTGTAAGGCATCCATTAGGCTCGGTGGGTGGTACACGTTCTGAACCGCGGCAAGGCACCGGCGAACCATGGATGCGCGCTCTTTGCAATACTCGCCGCTAGATGCCACCAAAGAGCTGATGGGGGAAATAATCTAAAACGCGGTTTTCGTGCGTTTTAAGACGCGAGATTATTCGGTATGGTGTTTTGAAATTGAAGTTTTCGAGTTTATGGGAATTGGAATTATTTGTTTTGGAAAATTCAACAAAATCCATTTGGTTTTGGTTTGGTTTTGTCTAAAATTATATTTTTAGTGGATTTTTTTTATATATTTTTGTTTCAAATTTATCAAAATTTGATAAATTTTTTTGTGTTTTAGAATAATTTTTTATTTATTTTTGTTTTCAGCTGTAAAAAATAAATATTTTCATGAATTAAGCCTAAAAAAATGAATGTTTTCATGAATTAGGCCTAAAAAATTTAAAAAATTCATCAAAATTTCATGAATTCAGCCTAAAAATACATATTTTCTGTAAAAATGTAAAAACAATGAGCAAAATTCGAATTCGGAGAAATTCTCCCCAGACAATATTTGCAATAAAAAAAAAATAAAAAAAATAAAAAAATAAAAATAAATAATTACAACTCAGGGACAAGACATGTCAATATGACGAGCTTATTGTCGACACGCTAGAAACCTTTACACGTTTTGTTCTCACAGTTTGAGAGAAAGAAAATCTTCTCTAAAAATAATAATAATAAACAAAAATACAAAAACTTAAATGTTGTGCTTACTGGAAGAAGAAAAAAAAAAAACAAAACAAAACAAAACAAAACAAAACAAAACAAAACAAAAAACATCAATATTTCCTTTTTTGTACAAAGTTAACATGTTATAATTTTCTTTTAAAAATTAGTATCGATTTGCCAACACTTAATTACCATGAGAAAAAGAAATAAAACGGAAGAAAAAAAAAAATTGTTTCTTTCTTTGCAACACATCAAAAAATGAACAAAATGGAAAACTTTCGACTAAATAATTAATCAAAACTCCAGCGTGTTATTTGTTACGGTCCTAACTTTGATTTCTTGGTGAGAATGGAACGTGACAGAACTGACATAAATGAATTATTGACTCTTTATGCGTCATTTCTTGTATTTCTACTTGTATCGACCAACTTAAAACTACTTATTATTTATTTATTGACATTTTAAACAATCGAAAATAACGAAAAACACTTTTTAAAAATGACGAAATAAATATTTCAACAATTAAAAAAAAATGCTCAAATAATTGCCTAAACAATCAAAAATGCTCAAATAATTGCTTAAACAATCAAAAACATTAAAACAATCGATAAACCCACAAAAATACAATTAAAAAAACAATTATTCCACTAATAGTCATTTTAAACCGCCGAACAACCACAAAACTCATTCAAATTCACTACGGAGCCTCAATTCCATGAAATCTAGCAAAACCCCCAAAAAAATGTCCAATTCTACCACTAGATGGACAAACAAACCAACAAAAAAACCCCCACCAAAAAAAATAAATAAATAAAAACAATCATTTTTTTTACGCCTCCTGACGAGCGATTGTCACAAACCTCTCTTGTCGCTTTTAATTTATCGCACAACTTGACATCCGATTAAACCTTCCACGACCCCACCGCAACAAATTATAAATTCACACCCTAACCCCTTCCCCCAACCCCAATTTAAAAAAAATAATCATTTTTGAAATTTCAACCCATTATCATTCCAATTTGTCTTCCATAATCACTTAGGGGAGAATTGGCCACATAATCTAACTGGGGGTCACCAAACTGGGGTCTTCGCAACATGTTTCGACTCATTTGAGGTATAGGTCACCCTTTCATAACCCCCCTTCAAAGAAGAAAAAAAAGGGGTTCATTTTCCCCTCTTGAACCAATGTATGGATAGGCTAATAAGTTGTAGGCATAATGGGTTCTGCCCTTCCCCCCTTTTGATCCTTTTTAAAGTCAGGGGGAAAAATGGAGGGGGAATAAAGTGTTAAATTGATGTCAAGCCATCCACGGAAGGGCATGATACTATCAACCCTAGTGTTTGTGCAAGCCAACTTGCGCAAGTATTTCCCCTCTTGATTAGCATAATTTGAAAAGAACCGGTTATACGTCACTTTAACACTTGCGCGCTCGCGTGTCTTTTGCGAAACCTTGCGAAGCCTCGGGAAGCCTCCGTTGGAATTTAGTCAAAGTCTTGCGCGGCTCAGGTGTTGGTTTTTAAACTTTTTGGTTTGTTCGGTCTTTTATTATTGTTGTTTTAGGTGTGGGAAAGTCAGTCGCAACATCGGTATTGAATTCGGTTGAAATCAATTTTTTTTTTTTTTTTTTGGGTTGGTTTTACACTGGCGCCCTCTGTCAACGTAAAGTTAAAGTATTTTTTTTATATATTATGTATGCTAATGTATGTGTCTTGGTCACTATTGGTTCGTGGTTTCTGCGGTGGACGTGCCGGTTGTTTGATTTATGGCGAATGCAGCTCTAAGAAAGTCGAGTCTCTTTAAATAATGTTAATTTTTTGTTTTTAAATAATGGGGGTTTGTCGAGACGATTTAAATAATGCAACAATCCGTTTAAATAATGTGGATCGTGTGAAATAATGCATTTAAATACTGTAATTTAAAAAATTGTATTTTTAAACAATACCAATTAATTTTTAAACAATGTGTATGATGTAACAATGAATTTAATACGACAATCCATTGTAAACAATGAATGTGATGCAACGATGCATTTTTAAACAACGATTTTGATGCAACAACACATTTTTAAACAATAATTTTGATGCAACAATGCATTGTCAAACAAATGTGTTTGATGAAACAATGATTTTGATGCAACAATGCATTATCAAACAAATGTGTTTGATGAAACAATGATTTTGATGCAACAATGCATTTCTAAACAATGATTTTGATGCAACAATGCATTTCTAAACAATGATTTTGATGCAACAATGCATTATCAAACAAATGTGTTTGATGAAACAATGATTTTGATGCAACAATGCATTTCTAAACAACGATTTTGATGCAATAATCTATTTAAACAATGATTTTGGAGTAAAAACATCTTTTCAAACAATGTAATTGATATAAATTTTCTTTTGCATTGAAATTCTTTTATATCCAGTTTCAGAGTCATATTATAAATTTTTTTATTTTTATATATATATATATATATATATATATATATAAAAATAAAAAGTGATAGAAAAATTGAGTTAGTATCTATCGAAGTTAATAATTTTTCACTTTTCCACCAAATGTCACATTGGTATTACCATCAAGTTTGAAAAAGAGAAAATACAGTGCAACAACTTTGAAGTGGACTTTTCTTTAGTCCCATCTGGGGAGAAGAACTCAACCAACCTGACTGACCCTTCTTCCCACAGCAATGAAACTTCAATTGCTAGAAAAGTCTCAACGCTAAAATCACACCTCAACGGAAACGCTCAAAGGAAACAACTTCAATCTTACTTCAAGCTGTAACTACATGGAACAAACCTCACTGTCAAGTATACTGTACTTTCCAAACAACTGATTTTTTTCTTCCTCTTTTTTTCAAGTGGAGGAAAACAACTGCTTAACACTGATAACTCTGCTCTTTAAAAAAAAAAATGAAAACTCCTTCAGAAGAAGAAAAAAATTGCTGACATCAACTATTTTTCCTCATCCCACTTCCTAGATAAATTAGACACCGTTCAAAGTCGACTAAATCACACATTTTCCCTATTTGTACTCTGTGGTTTGAATTTAAATGCAATTCCAATTAATGCAACTAATTGGTTTAGATGCAGAATATGTCATATAAAAGCATTTTTAATATTTACAAATTCAAAAATGGGTGTAAACTCACTTTTGAAATTAATTCAATCAATTGCAAATCTATTAGTTCTAAAGTAAATTTTGAAATAACTTATTATAATCGATTTAAAAGTAACTTTTGAAATAACTTATTATAATCAATTTAAAAGTAACTTTTGAAATAACTTATTATAATCGATTTAAAAGTAACTTTTGAAATAACTTACTATAATCGATTTAAAAGTAACTTTTGAAATAACTTATTATAATCGATTTAAAAGTAACTTTTTTAAAATAACTTATTATAATCGATTTAAAAGTAACTTTTGAAATAACTTATTATAATCGATTTCTGAAGCATTACTGTACAACAATGAATTCAAAAGTAACTTTTGAAGCATTACTATACAACAATAAATTCAAAAGTAACTTTTGAAATATTACCATGTAACAATCAACTTAAAAGTAACTTTTGAAATATTACAACAATCAATTCAAAAGTAGTTTTTGAAATATTATAGCAAACAATTCAAAACTAACTTTTAAAATATTACAACAATTAAATCAAAAGTAACTTTTAAAATATTACAACAATTAAATCAAAAGTACTGTAACTTATGAAATATTACAATCAATTCCAAAAATATTAAAATTTACTAAATATTTAAATTCAATTTAATCAAAAATTTTAAATCCAATTTAATCAAAAATTTTAAATTCAATTTATTCAAAACTTTGAAATTCAATTTAATCAAAACTTTTATCTAATTTTCAAAATTAACTACAAAACCTCCAAAAAAAAAATCAAACTCTAACCATCTAAACTAAAACCCCATCTATCAACAACCCACAATTTAACCTCCAAACATCCAAATTCTATTCCTTCCCATTCCCCACCATTAATCCCCCTAATTCCAATCAGACAGTTCCATCATTTACTCAACTCTTTGTTGTCAACAAACTCAAAAAAAAAACCCAACATTTTTCCCTCTCTCTCTCTCTCAAACTTTCAAACAATCAAGCGAAAAAAAAAGGTAGGAGGAACGCTGTTAGAACATTATAAGGCACACAGGGACAAATGAAAGGCGAATTCCGCCGGGTTTGATAAGGCAACCTACGGGATGGCCATGTCAGCAGAATAAATGGTCTTAAGATCACCTAGCCCATGCTGTAATTGGGTCCCCACGCAAAGACTTGTGGGAAACAAGGACCCCACCTCTCTTTTCTCTTTTACTGACCCCCCATCACCAAACTTGGTGAAATTCAATGAGTTCAAATCATGATTTTTTTTCCTTCCATCCTTGACTTTTTTCTTGCCAGTAAAATCTTTTTTTTTTCTCTTTGGCCAAACAAGCAGAGAATTTACAGAAGAAGGAAAAAGAATAGGAAGTTTTTAAAGACAACTTCAATGATATTTATTTGGCCTAAGTCTGCTATAAGACTTAGATCAGAGCGATAACAAACCCTTATTTCAATTTACTATTTTTTTATTGAACAAAAAAAGAATCTTAAATAATTCTGTTGTTTTATTGATTTATCTTTCTTTAATCTTGTTCGGTGGAGTTAATTGTAAGTGTAAGTAAAAAGTAATTGTATAAGCTTATATCTTTAAAACAATACAAATATGATATTTTTTATAAAAAAAAAATTAAAATTGTTATTATTTATCAAATAAACCTAAAAAAAACATGTTTTGCTTGACCGGAAAAGCCAAAATTTCGAAATATAATTTTGAATTGTTTCAACAACAATTTATAACATTGTTTTATCATTGCGTAAAAAAAAAAAAAACAAGCTAAAAACATTGTTTCATTTCATTATTAAGCCCAAAAACAACAAATAAAAGCACTTATATTGTTTGACTGTAATAAACAGCAAATTAAAAGCACCGTTTCATTGTTTTATCCCAAAAACCAAACTTTAAAAGCATTGTTTCATTGTTTGATTCCAAAAAAAACAAAATTTAAAACCATTGTTTCATTGTTTCCAGTTTTTAACAATAAAAATAAAAATTTAATTTTTTTTTCAGTTGTTAAAATTCCTAAACCGTTTTATTTTTCATGAAAAATAGAGAAAAATAAAAAGAAAATAATCCAAACCAAAATCCTAGTGCTTAACGAGTTATTTCTCCATTATTTCTTATCATCAATACTGTGTCACTGGAAACCAAACCATCCCTCAAACCCCTCCCCTGAAAAAAAATGTGCAAAGATCACCACAAGTGTAGAGTTGCAGCAAATGCTCAAGCACAGTCAAATGTAACTCAAAACGTGGCCTGCATGGGTGATGGATCCAAAAGATGAGACGGGAGGCGTTTGCCACTTTTATACCATTTTTTGAATGCTTTCAAATGGGTCACCCAATATCCATCCCACAAAAAAAAAAAAAAAAAAAAATGAAAGAAACAAAAAAAAGAGGAAGCCCACACCAAAACTAAACAATTACTAGATAAGATTAAAGTTGGACACGAAAAACAAACGTGTATTACATTTCATCTCTTCCAACTCTGCCATCGATTATTCCGACTGATTGGAAACTGGACTTGCCCCCAACAAAACACGTCATCCCCCATATCGCTTTAATTTGATTCTTTCTCCACTCAAACCATGACCAAATGCTTTTAATTGTTGTTTTTGGATCCAAATAGTTAAACAATGCTTTCATTTTATTGTTGTTGCGGTCAAACAGTGAAACAATGTTTTCACTTTATTGTTTTTGCGTTTAAACAGTGAAACAATGCTTTCATTTTATTATTTTTGCGTTTAAACAGTGAAACAATGCTTTCATTTTATTATTTTTGCATTTAAACAGTGAAACAATGATTTCATTTTATTATTTTTTCATAAAAACAGTGAAACAATGCTTCACTTTATTTCAAACAGTGAAGCAATGCTTTCACTTTTTTTCAAACAGTGAAACAATGCTTTCACTTTATTATTTTTGCATTCAAACAGTGAAACAATGCTCTTAATTTATTGTTTATTGATCTAAACAATAAAACAATGCTTTCATTTCTTTATTTTTCCATTCAAACAGTGAAACAATAGTCTAAATTTCTTATTTCTGTTCTCTAAACAATTACAACTTCATATTTATTGTTTTGAAACATTAAAACAATGGATTAACTTATTTTCTTAACTCAAACAATAATTTAAATTTGCTAATTCATTTTATTACTTGTAAAATACTAAATCTTTCTTCCGATTAGCGAAAACCGGATAATTTACCAAATTCAACCGAATAATATTTAATCATCGGAGTTTTCTTCACCACTTATAAAATAAAAAAATAAAATAACACCTAATTTCTTGATTCAAAGACCCCCCCCCCCACTCCCTCCCCTTGATAATAACTTCCTATCAAAATTTCCCACACCTAAGAAATTACACCCAACTTAATATTCACCTCACTTTTTCATTCCCCCTACCTGAAGTTCTAACCAATCCATCCCATCCCAACCCCCATCTGTGGGTGGCACATTCAAACATATCCCCTTCCCCCCTTTTTTTAAAACCTTCATAAAAAAAGAAAAAAAAAGTGACAGGAAACACCAGAACAGCACGTGGATCCAAAGACTTGAAAACCAAACTCCCCTTTCATGTCACATGACCCTTACAGGCAAGAGGGAGGTTTAGGGTTTTCGAGAGGGTAACATTTTTTTTCCTCCCCCCTTTGGCCTCTTCTACCCTTCCCTAAATCCCCCTCACCCTTCATTAAGACTGAGGTATGCCACACTGCTTTTTATAACCCTATTACACTTGAAAATTACCCTTTCACACCCAATAACCCCCTTGTAGTAGACAAAAATGGGGGTTAAAAAAAAATGGAGGTGTTGGATATAAAAAGACAAGATGAAGGGGGAAAAATGGAGCTGTTAACTATCACCAATAAAATGGCGAGTGAAATCGGGCTTGATAGACATTTATGGGAAACGACTCGGGCTATTTTCACCCTCGTTCCGCTAAGCACTTTAACTGAGTCTCACACTATTAGGAGAACAACTCCTTGCATTAAATAAAGAGAGTGGGAGAAACTTTATGGCTTTTTCTAAGATTAATACTATCTACGAATATGTCAAAGTTTAACAAATGTTCGCATTCGGTTTACTGTTATTCGTGCTGCACTTTCCTTGACATTTCTGAATTCAATTATATTTCTTGTACTATCCGACCGAATACCTAATAATAATTTTTTTATTATATTATTATTATTATTATTATTATTATTATTATTAGTATTCGGTAACTTTGATATTCGGTAGATATCCGGTATTCGGTAAACATCGGGTATTCAGTATTCGGTGATTTTAGTATTAGGTAACTTTGATATTCGAGAGATATCCAGTATTTGGTAAATATCGGGTATTCAGTATTTGGTATTAGGTGATTTCAGTATTTGGTAACTATCCAGTATTCGGTATTCGGTGATTTTAGTATTCTGTGATTTTAGTATTCGGTGATTTTAGTATTCGGTGATTTTAGTATTCGGTGATTTTAGTATTCGGTGATTTTAGTATTCGGTGATTTTAGTAGTATTCGGTGCATCCCTACAGCTTATCTCGATCTAACTTGAAAAATGGCTGCCAATTTAGCAGGTCGACAGTCCTAGTGAGCATGGGCACAACATTTAAACAACAAAACATGTTTAACTGCAAAATTATTGACTTAACAAATGCGGCTAGTGTTTCACGAAACAATATTTTTATTCATTTGTTTGTTAAAATTCATTTTGTTTAACAATGAGAAAAATAAATGGCCTCCTTTGCTTCTTATCTTTAAAAAAAATTTTTTCTTTTTTTAAAAAAAAAAAAAAAAAAAAAAAAAAAGTCCATTGGACTTGAAAATTGCTCACCTAACTGCATCCCATCCCATCCCATCCCATCCCCCATTCTTGAACAAATGTGTTTTTGAGCGCAAAGTCACTTGCCATTCGTCAATCAGTTTCACTACCACATCAAATCAGCCATCTCTAACTGCCCTGTGTCTCGAGTCCTTTTCCAAAAAGAGGTCTAAAGTGATTCAGGAACAGACAGTGTAGTCTGCGACAAGTGAGGCAGAAAAACGACCACCATCCTTCTCTTTCTTTACCTGTGTTCCATGACTCATACCGATTGGAATCCCAAAGATTTCTCCCTTTTTTAACTCTCCTTCCAGCAGAATAGTGGAAAACTTGTCCACCAGCTACAAATCAGTTGACCCAATACTATTCAGCCATGCAGACAAACTTGCAGCAAGCAACTCACTGGATAAGTGGAATGCGGGTTTAGACATCTCTTTTCTCTTTCTCTTCCCTCGCCCAAAATATCATCAAAAAAATACCGCAAACTATTCTGAGCGGAAACAAATCTAAATTAAATAAATCTTTGCTTTCGATACATCTTCGCCGCCCCCAAACTCTTATTTCGCACCGGCAAAACAATTAAAGTTGAACTGCACACACCATTTTGCATTCTACAGGAAGTGATGCTTCAAATTGACCACTTCCTCCTGGTTTCCACCACCCAATTTCTGTCTTTAGCTTCAGTGCAGATTCTCAGAAATTACTCGCAAACTGGTCATGCGTACAGAGAATGAATATCACTTCCTGCAGCTTGACAGTCTAGCTGCAGAATCGTGTAAAAACTCGTCTCAATTGGCTCTTATCTTCAGATTAGTTCACTTATCAGCCACTACGATGTCCAAACGCTTCGCTTTCCATTTCTTTCTTGACAAATTATCATCTTTGTTTATTTATATTCACTTTAACAATAACTTTTTATTAAATAATGTATTATATTATCAACCAAATCAATAAAACAATGATAAAACCCATTGAGTTTTATCACTTCTGATTATCTAAACAATTTACTTATTGAGCCAGAGACCACATTGTTAAAAACAATTTAAACGAACCCACTGTTATTCGACAACAAAACCACCTTTAAACGCTGCCCTCGAGCTTAGCAATCCTTATAAAACAATTCCATTCCTACAAACCAACAATAATAAGACATTTTCCAAACCCCGGGTTCAACCCACCCTCTCGCATCAGACTCAAACCATTCTCTTTAATTCCTCCAACATTTCCCTTATCACCAGCACCCAAAATACAAGTTCATGCTGTATATTTTCAATTCCATCTCTGGCGCAGAATGCCAAAGGAATTTCAATAGTGGACCGTGGTGCCCCAAGCCCCCTGCTACACACTTGAAATGAAATTCCCTGAATCTCCACTTGTGCCTAGTCCCTTATTCCAGATCTAAAAAACCTCGCCCTCCCATCCCCACCCTACAACCAAACTCCCTCCTCTTATTGGCAAAGAAATAAAATATTTATAGAGTAAGCTGTCTTCTAATCCTCCTCCCATTTCGTGTTATCGTTAACGAAGGCATTTTACAAAGTAATCATCAATGGTGGTGAATGAAGGGCTGATTGCACTGTCATTGGCTTAATTCAATAAAGTCTTGCAGGGGACCGAGACATTAAATTTCAAGATCGCTTTCCCCCCCTCTTCATTTCTAAGGCCAACTGAATTCCAAATTAGCATGGTTTATTTATCGCGACTCGCGGATACTAATAACTCACTTAACTTTGTTCATAAACCACTTTTTCTTGCTCTGTTCTTTCTCTAACAATATATTTCTAACAATTTCATTGTTTTTTAGTTCAAGAGAAATCTGTTTATTGTTGATAACTTCATTTTTATTTCACGATCTGACGTTCCTTTTGTTTTCCTTAACTTATCTTCAGCAACAATGATGCAATTTGAATCATTGTTGAACAATCATTCACATCTCAGCTGCGCGTTATTGTTGCCTATATAGAAAGATAGTCCGTGATTACAAAAACATAGTTATTTCTTTGTTTGGAAGTCGGGGATTTTCCAAAAGTATCAATTCCAATTCTTTCAAACAATTTCGAAATTGTCATCTTAACAATAATATTTTAATTATTGTTTCTGTGCTTTAACATACAAATTGCAACAAAATTTTACCAAAAATAAACTTTTTGAACTGGCGTAAACCCTTCAAAAGCTGCAAAAGAATTTTATTTTTTTTACTTCAACAATTCATTGATTTTAATGTGAATTGAAAAGTATAAAAAAAAAAATTCTGCTTATTTAAAAAAAAAAAAAAAAAAAACATTTTTTTTCTATTCCTTTTACAATTTTATACAGTAAATGTCTTGTTGGTGAATTAATAACTTATCAATGATCTCGACAAGTGGGCTGAGTTTATTTGAACTCATGATGTGTGATTAAGCTTGCCCGTCAAATATTATGCCACCTTCTTTGATAAGTCG
Source organism: Strigamia crassipes (assembly GCA_034683725.1). Classification (NCBI taxonomy): domain Eukaryota; kingdom Metazoa; phylum Arthropoda; class Chilopoda; order Geophilomorpha; family Linotaeniidae; genus Strigamia; species Strigamia crassipes. The sequence goes on from JAQFXT010000169.1 coordinate 41,118, forward strand.
TGACTACTATTGTGTATGTGATCTTTATTTTCCAATTTTTTTTTTATTATTATAAGTTGCGTGTTGAAGAAATAATAAAAGCCCTGTAATCAGAATGTTTTTTTTTCTTTCTTTTTTTCCTTTTCTTTTTTGCAAGAAAAAATGAAGAATCAAGGTGTGGTTAATCATAAGTTGTAAATAACAAAAATGCGTGATATCATGCTTCAAAAATATGTATTAACTTTAATAAGTTATTTTATAAATTATTCATTCATTTATAACAAAATAGCATGGCCGAAAAATGTGACAAAATATTAGATTGTTCAAAAGCCGACTTTTGTATTGTAATGTCTAATTTAAACAAAACATCAAATAATGCTCAACAATGAGAAAATTGATTTATTTGGTGCAAAAATAATTTAATTTAGATCAAAATCTAAAAAAAATTATTTATTTTTTGACAATTTTGAACATTTTCAACACTTTTTGTACTTTTTCAAAAGTTAGACAAAAAGTAGCAATTGTTGGTGCATTGCTAATTGCATTATTATTCAATAGAACTTCTATTTTTGTTGGAAAAATAAACATCGGCAATATTAAATCAACGTTTTCTTAAAACATTGGTGTAACCACCAATGTTTCCTCGTGAAATTTATGTAATGCAAAGTTCACCACTTCTTTATTTCTCATTCATTCATTTATTTATTGATTTATATATTTATACTTATTTTCTTATTGCAGTTTGAGTCTTTCCGCTTGCGCTGCCCAATTGAAGCGAATGTCATGTTTCAAAATGTATGATCCAGTGGTAGAAGCCGCCTTACAAATTCCTAGCTCGCTTCGAGCTGTCAAAAAATTTGCCAAGCGAAACTGCCACCAAAATCCAACGAGGCATAATGGAGATTTTTCTTCAATATCACACTTGTTTAGTACAAAATGTAACATATTTCAGGCCTTTCCAACATCTACCATAAACATTTGACAAAGATCATGTTTACAGTTGCACTTTTTCAAACTTGTTCTAACTAGAAAAGTTGAAGTAAACAGGCAACAGCCCCATCAAAAAAATGATGTTATAAAAAAAGATATAGATATAAAAAATAAAGGAAGGCACTCGGTGGTAATAAATATAATTAGTGAGAAATGATGCTACATTTGCTCAAATTTCATTTTTTCTAATTTTTCTTCTATCTTGCTTTTAGCATCTGGTTTCTTGAAAATTGCACATTTCCTCAACCATCTGCCACATATTTTTCCCTTTGCAACAAAAACATAAATTTTCTCTTTTTAATTTATACTATTAACTTTAATTAGATTTTTAATTAAAGATGAAAAGTTAAAAGTAAAAAAATAAAAAAATAAAAATAAAAAAAAATTAAATTAGAAATAAAAAATAAATTAAAAAAAAAACTAATGAAGTAAAAAAAAAATAATAATGATTAAAAATTAATATTAATCAATTTCACCTTACAGCGCACTTGCGTGTTGTTTGAAATTTCTCCCAACAAATTAATATTAAATTTCAAACTTGTTATCCAAATCCGAATCTCAACGAAAAAATAGAAATATCATTAATAAAATAAATACTAATAAAAAATTGTATTTTCAAAAACTAAACTTGAAATTGCTCTTCAGATATAAAACAGTAATGATTTCATCCGACAGACTAACGAAAAACATTATTACCATTATGACCACAGAAAGTTGTATTCAGCACGGTTGGTATATCATATTTGAAACATTCATTGTTGTTCATTGAACGCTCCCCATTGTTAAAAATTTTTCATCGTTGAACGCTCCCCATTGTTAAAAATTTTTCATTGTTGAACGCTTCCCATTGTTGAAAATTTTTCATTGCTGAACACTTCCCACTGTTGAAAATTTTTCATTGTTGAACACTTCCCATTGTTGAAAATTTTTCATTGCTGAACACTTCCCACTGTTGAAAATTTTTCATTGTTGAACACTTCCCATTGTTGAACACTTCCCATTGTTGAAAATTTTTCATTGTTAAACACTATTCATTGTTGAACAATCTCGATTGTTAAACACTATTCATTGTTGAACATTTTTCATTGTTGAACACTTCCCAACATTGAAAATTTTTCATTGTTGAACACTATTCTTTGTTGAACAATCTCGATTGTTAAACACTATTCATTGTTCAACAATTGCCACTCTTTAATATAGTTTTTTCATAATTTTATTTTAAAGATCATTGAACTGCATTGTTCAACTGTTCATTTCAGACAAGAATAAGTGTTCAAACATAATTTAAGACTTAAAAAAATGATAAAATGAGACCGACCGACCGACCAGCCCCAGGTCTATTCTTTCACGTGTACCAAAACAAAGCAGCAGAAAAATCCCCCATTTGTTTGTTCATTTTTGCAATAACCGCAGACCTTATTAAATGCCTTACACTTCAGAAGTACCGTGCCAAATCCTTCGCGATTTCATTTTAACAAACAAAGACACATTTTCCGTCTCATCCACTTGCAACCACACCCTCTTTATTTTTCAAAACCCATCCTTAACCCCCCTACCCTTTTATCTCACATTTTAACGCCTCATTTACTTATCACACCAAACCCCACCCCCATCAATTTCAAAAAGGAAAGACCAATTTCAACCCATTAATCACCTCTCAAAACACTTCTTTTTCTCCCACATTTTTTTTTTTTAAACCAATTTTTTTTTCTCTTTTTTTTTCATATATTTATTTTTCCCCATGCTCATTTAATCAATACCCACACATAATGACCATTGCAAATCCACATCTCCCCTCACTCATCCATCCCCATCTGAAACATTAATCTGAGTTTGCATCCCCTGGCACAATTCTGCTGATTGGATACACTCAGCACATGGGTCCCAATTGTAAATTGCTTACAGTGTAAACAAGCCTACAATTTATCACGGCCTAATACATGCATTTATTATAAGAAACCCACTAAGTTTGCGTGTGCAGGTGTCACCGGCTGCTGACGGTTGGGTTTCACGAGTCTGCCTTTAAATTATTCTTTCGAAGAAAATATGTTATTTCCCCCCTACCACGCGAGAAATGAGAAAATTGTATATCTTTTCACCAAGATGGCCTAACAAGAGTTTTGTTTCTATCGATCGTTGCTGATGAGTTAATGAATATTCTGACGTTTTGTTTCCCAGTTTACGTTTCAAACTTTCCGATGGTTTGACTTATTTATAAAGGAAACGTATTTTCCATGTTTATATTTGCTTTAATGGTATAAATTATGGAAATGCGAAGTCTATTTTCACCTATTCAATTTGGCTGAACATGCAACTGCACAAAGACATGTCACTGTTTTTAAATATACTCTTTAATTTTAATTGATTATTGCAGCGCGAACTAGAAACTGTAAACAAAAACGAAATTAGGTATTGTAGGGCCCCTAAGTTTAATTTTAAAAAATCTAAAAAAAATACACTTATTATTATCTTTTTATATATAATAAATATAAATATTTTTCTGGTTTTAACGGTTGAAAATTGGTCGATTATATCGTCGAAGCAAAGATTTCGCAGCTTATTACGGGATTTTTTCGAGAACCCCGATGGGTGGGGGGGTCCCCTAAGCAACTGCTTATTTTGCTTACGCGTAAGTCAGTCCCTGATGTGAATTGTTACAATTTTAACAACCCTTTTCTTATATTTTATTGCATTGTTATTGAGATAATGAATTGTTTCGTGTCCCAATTCAATATTTCCATCTATCAAAGCCGAAAACAATCAATTACTTTTTGTAACAAAAGAAAAATGAAATAATCAATTTTCCAGACATGTAAATAAAGAGATTCTTGGCCAGGAAATGAAAATTTCTGTATATAGAAGAATAAAAAATGGAAAAAAAAAAAAAGATGAAACCTTATATGATTGGTCAGCTGTATGCACAGAAGTATGGAGTGGGGGTGGAGAAGGACAGAACAGAAGGAAACAATAATAAAAAGAAAACAATTTTAGGATTCCTTTCTCTGGTCCACCTTCTTCTTATGTTTCCTTTTCAAACAAGATCAAATTCAGCCGAGTGGACAGAAAAATGCATCGTTGTACAAATACATTTTTCATTCTTCCACTAAAAGGAAAATAGAAGAAACAAAAAAAAAAAAAAAAAATTATTATTTTTCCTCTGCTTTTAAACTACCTACATTTTATAGTTGGCATTCAGCCATCTTTTCTTGGATAAATATTTTTGTAGAAATATTATCATTTCCCGAAATTATTAATGTAATAAGAAATTGATATTCCAGATAAAACTCAGAATTTAATCTCGCAAAAGAAAAATAATACCATTTTTATTTGTTTGAAATGTAAACTAAGAAAACACACATTCCTTGTGGGTAATTTACAAGTAAAACAAACAAACTCTTTCTCGTTCCACCCATCAGTCAAAAAAACCATAAAAATCATTTAGGATATCACTTAAAAACCTCAACCAAACCAAAACACAAACAAAAAAAAATCTTTCACTAATTCTTTTAAATCAAAAATAAATAAAATACAAAAAAATATATACTGTAAATCCTCTATTTAAACGCAGAGAAAAGCTAAAATTTGTCCATAGTGTGCGGGTTTACCCGTTTACATTCATTTTCGCAATTCTTTGGTTATTTAAATTGAAATTATTCCAATATCCTTGTAAATTAATAATATTTATCGGTTTAAATTGATAATATTTACAGTTTACATGTATAAATACTACAAACATAACTAAAACCCGTCTTTTCCCTATTAATTATTCATCCTATAGTCCTTTTAACAATTCAATTCTTGATCAAAATTCCAACCCCCCATTTTAAAGCCAACCCTCCCGTACCCCCCATCCTCCATCCTCCATCCAAGTTGAAGTAGCAAAACATTTTGATGGAGCTCGCAACACATGCTCGTAACTTGATTACGATCCGCGCGACTCCTTAAGCTCAAAACTTGCTCACTTGGCAACCGGCAAGTTTGGCAATGAGAAGAAGCGTGCATTCAAAGCTAGACTCGACATTCATCACGGTCTGGGGACCAATAGACTCGGGCGACAAGCGCTTATTGGATGCACCCACACCACACTGCACTCGGTGCGAATGCTGCCATACAGCCGAGTTAGGTCTAATCATCAAACCGGCATCTATGCGGGGGTTTTCCGAAGCCCTTTTCATGCACAAGACGCCTTGGGAAAAATTAATCTTACACTATCCCCGACCTCAGCTATGATCTAAGACCCGTTGCTATGGTGATGGTCATAAAAGGACGGGGGGTGAACATGCTTTTGCTGTTTATGACAGCACACTTTTTTCCCTTTAAAAAAAAATAGATTTTTTAACGGAATATTATTATTATTATTATGTAGACAATATGCTTACACGATGTGATGACAAGAAAAATAACTACGCAAATAAAAACATTATTTCGTACTAATTTTTTTTTTTTTTTTTTTTTTTTTTAAATAAAGAAAATTAATAAATGAGTGGTGAAATCCTTTAAAATAGATCAAAAAAGCTTAGAAAGTCTTATTTTATGTCTAAAATGTCTCAAATACATCCAAAATGTCTAAAATAAATCTGAAAATGACAAAATATAATTTTTTTAAGTAAAATAAAAATAAATAAAAAAAACTTTCAAAAACCCCTTTAAACCAATCGCAGCTCCATTTGACCCAAACTTCCTTAGCCAATCAAAGCCTCTTCCTCTTCAACCTCAAAACCCCAACATCAAACCCCTCCACTAAAAAAAAACTAAAATAAATAAAAATAAAAAACTAAAACAAAATAAAACCAACAAAAATCAGCAACCAAACACAAAAACTCCGCTCCGCTAAACAGAAGAGAAAAATCTCTATTTACACATGTGGAAATAATAATATTAATAATAATACCAATAAACAATAATGATAATAATAGAGAAACAAACAATAAACGTCTTGTTTGATAGTATTTGTCAAGCAAACTCACTTTAAGCCTAAAAATTGACCAAATAACTGCTTACGGCTTTTATTCTTGCAGACAGCTCGTCCATATTCCGCTTTTATTCTTCTTCTACGTCTTTCCAACTGCTGATTCAACTCAAAAAAAAAATTTTTTTTTTTCCTTTTCTATACATACATTTTTTTCCCTTAACCTTCCTCTGGTGGCTCAAATGCTCAAATGCCCCCTCCCCTTTTTTTCCTTACATTTTTACTGGACATAGCACATTTCTGACTTGTAGAAAAATCGATTCTCAAAATATTCTTCCTGATTTCTCCCACAGATTTTTTAAAAAGAAGAAAAAAAAAAAAAAACAGATATAGAAAAACATATATATATATATATATATATATAGAAAAAGTTTTATCAATGATAAAACATTTTTATTTAAAAGAAACACAAAGGATAAAAAGAAAACATTCTCTTCATACCCTCAAGCAAACTACAAACCACATGTTTTCAATCAAATTTCTAAGTTGGATAAAAAAAAAAAAAAATTCAAAAAAAAAAAGCATAAAAACTTTCAAAAAGTGTTTATCTTTGAAGAAAAAAAAAAAACCCAACCGTGTGATTCATATTGTTGCAAATCTTTAAAATCGAATCAATTCTTTAAATTTCCATTCTTGGAAACCATAACAACATAGTTGAGCAAACCAATTGTAAAATTTCCAATAATTTAAAAAAAAAACCTAAAACATTATTCAATTTATTTGAACTTTGTTCCATTGTTTCCATAAATCTCAATAATTAGATTTTATAATAATAAATATTTAAGTTTTCGATATCAACATACGCGGCGGCTTTTCCAATTGGCTTTCTCATGCCAAGATCCATGCATTATACCTCAGACCATGTGACTGGATTTGCCCAATATTTTTCCTTTCCATTCAAGCTGTCATGTAGGATGCAAGGTACAATATAAAAAGCATGTATCATGTTAGCATACAATCATATACCCATTTATCATTCCCAATATTGACAACTAGGAAATAAAATTCTTCCAAGAATTCCCATACACAAAATTACACATTCCCCGATCCAACCCTTCATTTCCAAACCCAAAATAAATCACCAATGTGCAACAGCCACCCATAAATATTGCCAAAAACTATTGTTGCTCATTTCAAAAAAAAAAAAAATTCCAAACTATAAATGCATTACCCCTAAACCTCAAAACCACTTTGCACACTTGTCTCCCCCTCTTTACCCCCTTATCACACATTTAAGCCTTTTTTTAAAAAAAAACATAACCCAATCAAAAACTCCCCCTTTTTTCAATAGAGGGGAATCTCTAACCCCCTTCTTGTGTAACAACCCCTAACCCATGCACCCCATTAGTCACTATGAGCACATGTATGCAAACCAATTATTCGCTTATTCAAAACCCACCCACTTAAATTGACCCTATGCAAATGTTTAAGAGGTGAAAAATTCACACCCCATTAAATTTAAAATTCAAAAATTCAAAAAGAAGAGAGGGGTTAAAAAAAATACCCAAAGGAAAAAGGGGGGAGTTAAATTCAGACAGCAATAAATCAAGTACAAATTCAATCCTAGGCCTAATTGAAACTTATTCATTTGAACTTAATTTTTTAATATCTCACCCACTTGAGTACAATCAGAAAAAAAGTGGGGGTTAAAAGGAAGGGAGCCAGGAGTGAATTTAGATGTAAAATTCATTCATAGTGATGGGGTGATTTTTTTTAGCAATGTTAACTCTGAAAATTGACCAGGGATTTGGTATCAGGTCACCTAAACCTTGTTTTTTTGTGTTTAAAAGAAAAAAAAGTCTCCCTGTGGGAAATAGACCATTGAAGAAAAAGACAAAAAGGAATGGGGGTATGTGTGTGTGTGTGTGGAAGCTAAAAAAACTGGGGGAGGATAAGCCAGAGGTCAAGGAAGTGACAATTTTAAATTGTACACTCCCATTGGGTATGTCCATTCACCCTTGTGTGTTATTATCAGTTGTTTATAATTTTTATGTCTCTTTTTATATAATTATTGAATTTTTCTTGCGGCAATAAAAAAAAGTAATGATTTTTGTTTAGCGTAGCCGGTAATAAAGTGTTCATATTATTCTACCAATTTTTAGATAATTTATTGTTCATTGCTATGAATTACTTGTTTTTAACATATTAAAGTATACGCGAAAATGTGTTTTACCCAAAACGTTTTCGACCATTGCTGGTTTTCCTCATTGTTGCAAATTTTTAGATAAATTCTCGTTCATTGTTGTTTGTTTCAACAATATCTACAATTTTTATGCATTTTTGTACTTTGTTCCGCTTTCATTTGTGCGTTATTCTCAAATTTCAACAAATCATTGCCCAAACACATTATTTAATTGCTTTATCAATCATTTTTTTTATTGTTATTTTTTTAAATATATATATTTTCTTCAAATAATTTATTGGTGTTTCCCTCCCTTCAAAATCCCAGCTTACAAATTCCCATCTGAAGCTCGGCGCAGAGACCCATCAATGACTCAATTAGAACCCTCTACCCCCTTACACTGCTCCCAAAAACCCCTCTTAGGCATGGTTCAAAAAATTGCAATTGTATGTCAATCAAATGACAGAAATCCAAAGAAGTAAAAGCAAAAAAAAAAATAAAAAATTATTTAACCGGAAGTCAAACGACAATTTAATAAAATGCAATTACAATCGGTGTTTTTCCCAATTTTCTCACGACATCCTTTAACTATTTATAATAAATTTTACAACATTTCATTTTTTTTATTTTTTCTAAACTCACTGCCATTAATCATTATTATAATAATAAAAAAAAAAACCTTAATTAAATCAATATTTTTTTCCAACTCATAAATTCTAAAAGCAAATTTAAATTTCAAACACTAAACAGCCAATTACACTAACAGGTGATCACATCCTATCCTAATAAATTATTAAAAATCTCTATAATTATAATCATTTATTTATTCAACATTAAACTTATCTAATTATCTAATTTATGATAATTTAACCCCAACCCGGCACAGATGCTACAAACCAATTAATCATTTAATTGAAATATGTTATTAAACTAAAAATTAAACCCATCCTGATCATTATCTGCAAAATTGGCAACTAACAATTAACAATTACCACCAGAAATACCAACCACACATCGAAACAAAACTTAGCCCTAATCTCACGCTAAACCTGCACAAAACTCCTAATTAAAATGCAAAGTCTGGCTGGCTCAAGGTTGTCTGACTTTCAAATAAAATTTAAAAAAAAAAAAAAAAAAAAAAAAAATTAAAAAAAAAATTTTCACGGCTCATGAAACCGGACAAGGATATTTCTCACGAAAAACCCGAACAATAACACGAAAAAAAAAAAAAAAAAAGAAAAAAAAAAAAATGGCAAAAAGATTCAAGATATGCAACAAACACATACAATAAATAATAATAATAGAAAAAGGAAACAAACAAAGCAAAAAAATTGAATAAATTAATAAGAATTGAACAATTTTTCCATTATTCATATTCGGGTTTCCGGCGCAAATGAAATGAAGAAACAAAGGCAGAAAAAATGCATCGATGCAACAATATTCCAATGACCACCTGTCATTTTTTTTCGTGACGGCGTATATAAACACAAATTTATGTTGGAAAATGAGACACAAATTTTGATAAATGATTATGATCCAGCAGACCAACTGCCAACTGCCAGCAACTGGCACCCAAGAAACACCAAGTCAAAGAACTATCACGGAGGGTTGGGTGAAGGGAAAGAGAAAGTGGGAGGTGAGTGGTCATTCCATCAATCATAACAGCTGTCACAAGCTCCTGCCATCTCCATACAATCACAGTGTGGATTACTACAAGGGTGCCACGTTTTTGAAACAAATGTAAATGTCATGCTGTTTTCCTATGTCAAAATGGGACCAATAAATCCCCTCCATCTTTTTTCTTTCCACCCTCCCTAAACCTAATTCAAAATAAAAGGAAAAAGAGAGAGAAAGAGAGAGAAGGAGAGAGAAAAAAAGGTGAAAATTTTTCACAAAGCCCCATTAGTGCGGACACTTTCACTATTTAGAAAAAAATAGAAATTTAACTGTGATAAAATTTTTTTTAACAAATACAAGATGGAGGATAATGATTTTTTTTTTTAAAAAAGGGAAAAAAAAAAATTGGTTCAAATGATTGATTTTGGCGTCTAAATGGTAGAAATTTGCTTTGAAAATGTTTCAAAATTAAATCCTGCGACATTTTGGGGCATTTTGACACATTTTGGAAAATTTCGAAAGATTTTAGAATATTTTGGGGCATTATGAAACATTTTAGAACATTTTGGAACATTTTGGAACATTTTGAAACGTTTTGGAAAATTTCGAAAGATTTTAGAATATTTTGGGGCATTATGAAACATTTTAGAACATTTTGGAACATTTTGAAACGTTTTGGAACATTTTGGAACATTTTGGAACATTTTGAAACATTTTGGAACATTTTGGAACATTTTGGAACATTTTGGTACAGTTTGCTATATGTTGGAACATTTTGGAACATTTTGGAACATTTTAAAACATTTTAGAACATTTAAGAACATTTTGGGACATTTTAGAACATTTAAGAACATTTTGGGACATTTTAGAACATTTAAGAACATTTTGGGACATTTTGGGTCGTTATGGGACATTTTGGGTCATTTTGGGTCATTTCCAAAGACAATTCAACATAAAACATTGTTAAAAAAATTCCATTTTTCCCATTATGGATCATTTTAAACATTATGAAACAAAACAATCAGCAAATAAAAACCCTGGGACCATAATGGACCATTATAATAAATTACCAAACAAATTTCAACAAATCTTTACATTAAAACCTATTCCTAGCCTTTTTGGCATGAAACTAGATAATAAAACATGAGGTATGAGTGTGCAGAGAGGATGTGGAAAACCAAAAAAAAAAAAAAACCAGCTTGAAAAACACCAAGTCATTCAAATACAATATGCTCGGCCCGAATGGAATAAAACATGAAACCAAGAACTTTTTCTCGGGGATGGGCAAAGCTCATAGATTTGGCTGCTGCTTTTGCTATTTGCTGCTCAGGTGAGCCTGGAGGATGGCAGATGACCTAAGAGCACATCAGTTGGCTGCGTGCCATGCCAGTAAGCATCAGCCACCAAGATGAGAGAGAGAGAGAGAGAGAGAGAAAGAGCGAAAACCCACTACACCCCTACTCTACAATGACAGCCAGAGAGGCATCTTTGGGGCTCGGAGCGGTCAGATAGCAAAAGCAAGCCAACGGCTAGCCTCGACAACCAACAATCCCTCCCTTGGCATCAAGGGTCGTCTCCATCTCTTTTCCTATTCCGTTGCCTTCAAATCCCAAAGGGATGATAGCATGAGAATGCCTCGAGATGATGAAAAAAAAAAATTACTTCAAACTCCAGAGTACTGGGATAAGACTTCTTCAACAAACCGAGTTTACTTCGAAAAAAATTCACGGATATATCAAAAAAACAAACAATATACTATCTTTTAGACTTTTTTTTTTATACAATAAACAGAATAACTAGGTAGAAAAACATCTAACGTGTTTAAAACAATGGATTCGCACTCTTCGCTTTGGTATTATTGAAACTGCGAATGCCAATAATGGCGGCTTTCTTTTGTTAGTTTTGAAAGAAACAATCCTGTTTTAGTCTATTGTTATAAAAGCAACAACGACGCTCTCGCAACCCATCGTTGAATTAAAACAAAACAAAAAAACAATTGTTTTTATTTGGATAGAAAACTCATCTTAATTGAGTTTCCGGTTACTAAATATTTTATTTTACACTTTTTAAACGAAAACAATGGCAAACGAGTACTCAAAATATACACAAATTGACAATTCGTCACCGTTCGTACTTGCGTAACAATAATAAATGTAATAATTAAAAAAACCTAATATATTTAGAACTTTGCCGATCTACCAAATCCCTTATGCTACACATCACTTTGATCAATCAATCAATCAATTCAATCAATCAATCAATAACCCCGAGCCACTTTAAAAATGACTAATGAAACAAACATACCCAAACCCCTATCCCCCAAATTCCACAAATATTACACAAAACTCCATCCAAAATGACCTAAAATAAAAATAAACATAAAAACAGCACAACAAGCGTACAATTTGATCACCACACTATAATTTCCCTCAAAATGATAACAATTTCTCTCCCCAACCCATTTATAGGTTTTTCCCACTGCACACCGTTAAACAGGTAACCATTTATAAAGTATTCAACCAAACTTTTTCCCTCTTATAAACACATTTATATATCTTTTATCTATAAAAAAAAACACCCACATCATACTACACTTGTCATTTTACTGTCACGTCAATTCCCTTTAAACAATAATAATACAACAAAACAACAACTCCTTCCGATACCCACCCCCCCCTAAAAAAAAAAATAAATAAAAAAAAAAAAATCCAATACAACATCCAAACGTCCCACATTTATTATTCAACCGCATAAATATTGCACCGCAGTCAAGCTCAACCCTATCAAACGCACAACCCTTCTGATTGGTGCATTGCGAGCATTTCCATCCATGCATCGCACCCAATGCACCTACCCGCGGCTTATTATGCACATGGCGGCATAAAGGGATGGAGAAAAATGGGCAGGGGAAGGGTGCGGGAGGAAAAATCGAAGCGGGACTGCATCCAATGGCACAGCGCGCACGAGCCGGCCTTCTCCTCCCATAAAAATGTCAACGTGCAATATTGGCTGGCGTGCATAATCTACCTCTTCAGCATAATGGCAGCCATCTTTTTTACTGCACTTTCATCTCAGTAAAAATAAATTTCTTTTTTTTTTCTTTTTTTTCTTTTCTTTTCTTTCCGTATATAGTGGGTAAAGATGGATGGGGTACTCGCTCGCTGCTCTCCGAACGTTTTGGTTTTATCTCTACGGTGGGAGTTTGGAACATTGAAGGTGATTTATAAGCGGGAATAAATGGAATGGTAGAAAAAAATTACCCCCACTAAAAATAAAAAAAAATAAAATGAAAAAGAAAAGGAAAAAGAGCAGAGCGTACTTAGAACGAATGGAAAAATATATGTAAGAAAAATACATTATAATTTTTATCCCTCTTTCCACGCTTCATAACCCCCAACTCTCTTCTCCCCCCACTCGACAATCCAATAACATCGAAGCCGTCTTTTCTAAATCCACACAGAAATTTCTCTATTTGGTTTAAATATTCATTCCACGATCTCCCCGTCTTATTTACCCCTACTCTAAAACCCCTACCCCCAAAAATAATCATTTATTTATGTTTTGCACATTAAATTGCTCCAATTAAGACTTCCGAGTAATAATTATTTCAGTTCTCAGATTTAACCCCCACTAAGATCAACCCCCATTTTAAAAAAAAAATAAATAAATTCCCATTTTGTCATATTATATTTTATCTTAAGAAGACAAAAATAGAATCTTTTCATTTACCCCCACTTTATCCCCTTCCCACTTAACCCTCATAATTACAATAGCACATTTTATGAATAAAAACACGCATAATGTATCACATTTTAACCTTAAAAAATTTACCCCTACCTCAATACCCATACTCTTTTACCCCACTTTTATCATTTTCAACCCCCACCTTTTTTTCCATTCCATTTTCACAGCACTAAAATCTTGAATATTTTCCCTCAAACCAAAACCCAAACATACTTACCCCCACTTTTTACTTCAACCCCCACATTTTTTTTTACCCATTTAAAAGTTTCCTTACCATTGTTAAATAAAAATCCTCTTGCACAACATATTCCTGAAACTCCCATTTATTTTTTCTTACTCCCATCCCTCTGCAGCCACACTGGACACAGCCCTGGACACATCCCATCATCCCCCTGTATGGTCCAAGCATAATTGCTTGTTCGACTGGCCGTGCCTACTTGGCCATGACCTATGGAGCAGCTAGTATCAAAATGGCCTCACCCAGGCACTGACGACCGATGGAGCCTGCTGCCTCCCCCCTCCCAACTTCACTGACCAACTCTCCCCTAACCATCCTCACGGTCAGCAATGCACTCTAGCCTCAACCCAGGGTCTCAAGAAAAGGGAAAAAAGTGCAAATCTCCAAAAAAATATTATCCAAAACCCCCGCGCCAAATTGGACCTTGTTAAACTCCAACTGACCAGTGTCCACTACATCAAACCTTCTTATCTATAAATCATGAAAGATCCTTCATCACTCGTCTCAGCCAAATCCTTACAAGAAGCTTAGTATCCCTCAAACACCTCACCTAGTCAATAACCCCCATCCTTAGAGTATCTTTACCCCTCCAAATTAATCACCATCACTCATAACACACTTCTTTTATCTAAGCTTGTACAGATGTTGCCAACATTGCCCTCTCTTGCTCACACACAAATTTTATATCATCTCATTACTGAACTTCAACACAAGGGTGGGGGTATTTGCAAGTGTCGGGGATTAAAATTTGAATTTCAATCACTAAAACTTGATGTTGTGTAACAAGCTTATTACCTCTACCACCACTCACCAAAAACACTACAACTTAAATTCAGACATAAAATTTAATAACCATCACCCATAACCCCCACAAATGTCACTCACAATTTTCAAATTTTTTTTTTAAGACATCCACAACGCATGAAAACGTGGGGGTAAAACAAATCAAAAAAAAAAATATTTAATAATAAACGAGCACTAAAAATGTCATCAAACTGAGGGTAATTATATAATTATATCGTTGTATTATTATATACCCCTATAAATCTCCAAATAATTTTAAATTTTGAAATAAATTCCTGGTCCCTGGCTATTTTTTTCCCAAAGAAAAAATAAATTGAAATGTGCATTCATACATGGAATTTAAGTAGGGGTAATAAAACTGGGGGTATTAAATTTTTCCATCTCCAATGTCCACTACACTTTCAATTCCTTCAACCTGTGATAAAAAGGTAAAGTGAAAGATGCATTCATTCATGGAATTAAAGAGGGGGCATTGAAGGTGGGGGTATAAGGATTGTCCCCTTCTCCACAGAGAGAGAGAGAGCATCAGATTTGAGTAGTCGTTTCTTTCAACCATTGGCTTGATTGATTGGTAATCGATTTTCGGGACGAAGGAGATAGAAGATGAAGACAAGACAATTGCTTTGTTTAAAGCCATCTTGCGGTGGAATGAGTAAAGAAAAGTAGGGTAAACAATGCAGAAGCGAGCAAAAAAATGCATCTATTGATTGATTTCGAGCGAAACCTAGAAAAGATATATACGTGGGGGTTTTAGAAGGGAGGTTAAGGCTAAAGTTCAACCAACCAACCAGCTGCTGCTCCAACTTCATTCTCTTGACCAGTGTGAATAGCCAAGTCCACTGAATAGGGCAGTGGGCAGTGATGGTTCCCGGATGCTGCCACTACAGGTCTCCCTCCCCTCCTTCTTTCCATCTCCCTTCAAGAGAAAGTCTGTAAACAATAGCTGGCCACTCTGATTTATATGCACTGGCCCACAGAGTCATGGCTGGTCCTCGTATTTTGTGGCAAGAAAAATATCTGCTTCACCCTCACAATTCCTGTGTGCAACAGACATTTTAATTCACCATGGGAAATTGAGAGAAATGGCAGCTGATCTCATCCCCCACACCACTACCAACACATATATTGATATATAGATACAGATATTGTTGGAAATCATTACTGTTAAGAATATTGACACTTCGGTGTGTAATGCACATGCGAAACCTTAACCCTAATATTTTCTCGTCCAGTGTTGAAATAATTCTCGCTACATTGCTTGATCTCGTACTAAATCTCGCCAAATCTCGCTCAAACATCATCCGATGTCACACACACTTCTGTCACAATATTCTAACTCTGTAATCTCCGGAGTACCAGGACATCGTTAGAATAATACTCGGCTATCATTCATTTCACTACGTTTCACTACGTTTTACTATGTTTCACTACGTTTCACTTCACTCCGCCGAGATTACATTCCACTTGTACAAATGCAGATTTGATTGTTCGTTAAACAATACTATTTTAAGAATTTTATTCATGCTTTACAATATGCTTTTAAACAAATATTTCCAACAATTTTTTATATTATAACAATATACTGTATTACAAATGATGTTCTGTGAATTTAATTATTGCTGTAAAAATATTGCCTTGTCAGGAGTCTGGGATTGTTGAGGAAAATGTTTTTTTTTAGTGTTGCAATTGAAACAAAACAAGTGTGAATATCAAATTATTTACAATTCCCTCAACTTGTCTCCTGCTGATTGAACCCAATGAAGCTGATTCACCCAGTCTAAAAGAGGGGGAGAAATAAGAGGAGAGGTACTGTCAATTTCCAATTCCACACCCACCCCCTGCATCCTCCAATACACTTAGCTCACCCTCAATAAATTAGAATTATTTACACAACTGACATAGATAATACATAGTGAAAAGAAAAAAATGTCCAAAATATAACAATAACCAATAAAATTTAAAACCTACAACTTAATCATCTTCCTCTATAGATTATTTCACAATTAAGTTGTTCCAAACACTTCTAATTCCAAAAACTGCCACCAGAGCATCCTTCCACCTTCTTTATTACTTTATTAAGATTTCTATACAACTTTTCATTCACTTTTATAAGAAATTCTAAAAAAAAATATTTTTTTTTAAATTATTATTTTTATTTACAAATATAAATACCCTTCCCAAAGAAAGAATAATAAAACAGGGGTACCCAAATTTAATAGTAAAGTACTGGTCACTCTGCTTCACCAACATCTGCTGACCAATGGACAATACCCCCCTCTGTTTGGCCAGTGGCCAGGGTCACAGCCCTGAGAAGCACCTGGCCACCATATTATCCCTGTGGACAATACACACCCTCCTCTCATAACCCCCACACCCCTCTTTTTCTTAATTCCCCCTCCTAGTTCCACACACCCCAAAAAATAATAAAGTAAATAAATAATAAAAATTTTTCTATATAAAAATAAAAAAAAAAAGACAAAATTCCAGTGCAGATGTTGCTGATAAAATCTTAATAAAAATTCAACAATTTATAACTATCCCCCCCTTCACCCCCCCTAGCCCATATTTACCCCCCACCAACAAAAAAAAAGTGATTCTTTATTTTATGACACCAGAGAAACAAGAAATTTAGTTATACACATGATAAATAATGTAGGGGTGAGTCATCCAGCCAATACTAGTGGACACAAATGGCCTATGGCCACAGTTAGTTTGGTGCTGAACACAGAACAAGACCATTTTGAATGGCGTTGCCAATGGATGTCCACTACCATTTGTCTGATTGAGATGGGAGGAAAAAGGAAAAGTCTTTTCCTTTATGCATGCCCACTTACAATTTCTTCTTCTGGCTGCAGCAAAATGTCACTGTGGACAAGAATAAAAGACATGTCTTCTTTTCTTAAGAAAGAACATTGTCTCATTCCATTAAGATCCTTCCTACAGATTTCACTTTTCAGCTTCATACTACACTACCCTAGACCCTACATGTCTTCTTAAAGTAAAAGTTTTTAGCACTTTTGGAAGTTGAAGTCCAAAAATTGAGTTAACAGCCGGCAAAAATGGATTCTGCCGATACGTTAAATCAGTTATTGTAAACAGCAAGCGCATTCATAAAGTAATTTTAACTAAACAGCATTTTAAACAACATATTTCAACATATTTCTGGATCTAACTTGAAAAATGGCAGCCAGTTTACTCTTTTTAAACAACAAAACATGATTAACTGCAAGTTAAACACGACTTTACAAATGCGCCTAGTGTCGTCCAGTTATATAACTGTGGCAATTCCAGAGCTAATACATGCAACCAAACTTCGATCTTGGCTGAGTCTAACAACTTTCGATTATTTCTTGTAAAATTGTTATACGATTATTAAACATCTAGAAAATCATCCAAAACAGTTTATCTTTTCTACAGAAATCATCCAAAACAGTTTATTTCTACTACAAAAATCATCCAAAACAATTTATCTCTTCTACAGAAATCATCCAAAGCAGTTTATTTTTACTACAAAAATCAACCAAAACAGTTAATCCCTTCTACGGAAATCATCCAAAACCATCTTTTATCCAAAATACCCTCACTCCATATCCAATTTAAACTATTAACCAGCAAAACCCCCACATTGCCTAACTTCATCAAAACCACCCCAAACTAATTCATCATTACCAAATCCAACAATCACTGCATTTCCCTGAAAAGGTTGAAAAAAAAATCCTTATCAAAAACCCTTATCTAATCACAATTTAACCCAATGTCTCCTCCATTAAATCAGAGGTCAACTGAACCCCTCCCCAGCGCAGAAGAAAAGAAACCCAGAAGCTGACAGCCATGCACAAGTTGAGAAATGAAATCTCTATTATATCAAAGAGGCACGAGACCTTTTCTACTTTGATAATCTCTCCCTCTTGCCATCACCCCTCCCTTCCAAACAAGGAAAAAGAAAAACCCTATAGTGGACCTTGAAAACCATACGGGACGAGATTGTCAATATAGGATACTCCCAAAACTCCTTTGTCATCTATTTGGGGGACCATCAAGAAACAGTTTGGGCAGTGGGAGGCTGGGTGTTTACAGAGGGTTCTGCCAATATGCTCCTCCATTCTCCAAGATGCATATGCAATTCTTGTTGTGGACAGAGGCCCACCAATGCTGGCCAGTGCCCAGTGAATGACAAGGAGGGGGTGCTCCACGTGGCCCTTTTGTCTACCCTCGGTTTGACTCACCCAGCTGGCCTGAGACACTAGTCACCTCCGCCCTTTTCTGCGAGTTGACCAGAGGATATACACATGGGTCGACAACTCAGTCCCAAAAATTCACAAATTATAAAAACAAATCCCTTAAATGGACCAATTTTCAATTTGCATATGAGATGGTCAGTGACTCCCCTCAGCAGTGGACAATGGTCAAAGGTAAGTCGACTTAATCATGGGTCACATACTTTCTTGAGGGTTCCTCGTAGGGTTTGCACACCTCAATTTCATGCTTTGACAAACCTCTGAACCAAAACACTCGCAGTACATTCGTGTCAGGGGGTTTAACACGAATTTCGATGGCAACCTTCCGAAACCAGAATTCTTACGCAATGTTCGAACGTAATTATTGACAACAGAAACTTCGTTCACAAAGTAAACCCCCAGTTTGAATTGACAGTAAAAACTTTGGGAGATCGGCTTTCTCAAAGTCTATTATCGTAAATGCTCTTATTGAGCGCGGGATGCAAATTGAACGCGGCATTCTATACAACGCGGGTTTAAATTGATCAAAATGACTACATTCAATGTTTAAATTGATCAAAATGACTAAATTCAATGTTTAAATCGATCAAAATGACTACATTCAATGTTTAAATTGATCAAAATGACTAAATTCAATGTTTAAATCGATCAAAATGACTAAATTCAATGTTTAAATTGATCAAAATGACTAAATTCAATGTTTAAATTGATCAAAATGCTAAATTCAATGTCTAAATTAAACAAAATGACTAAATTCAACGTTTAAATTGAAAAATATGACTAAATTCAATGTCTAAATTAAACAAAATGACTAAATTCAAGTTGAGTTATGAAGTAACAGGTTTTGCTTTATAAAGAAATTGCAGCTAATTTTTGAAGGCTGAAAAACTTGTTGCAGCTACACAGTGGGAGGTAGATAAAGTATATTATCCGTAGGCATTCTTCTGACAAGGTTCGTCCTTATCAATTGCGAGTTAATTTGCCTATCAAACCCCCATCTGCCGAGTCTAATACACTTCTCGTAACATCAAATAATCAAATTCTTTTACATTTAAAAAAAAAAATAAATAATAATTTTTATTTCTTTTTATTACACATATTTTAAAATATAAAATATAGTGCTGTCAACACTCCCAGCATAGAAATAAGGTGTAAAAAAATGAAGTGCAGGGCGGCTTTACTTATCAAAAGATTTGTCAGGCTTGTTTTACAAGCAATTAACTCTTCTTTGTAGTGACATGAATTTTAAAAAACCAGCCACAAGGGTCCCCCCTTCTACCAGTCAAACTTGACTCCACTTTTTAAAAAAAAAAAAAAAAAAAAAAAAAAAAAAATCATAATACATGCACCCACGGGAAGTTCAAATTTTCAGCCACCCATCAAATTTTGACAAATCATTTCTCAACATTTTTATGACATGACACACAAGTTTCGCCGACTTCCTCATCACCCCCACACATCAAAAAAAATTCGACCCCCATTTTACACAAAATTAGCATATCGTCAATCAAATAAATCAATTTCAAAAAGAAAAAAAATCGACAATAACCCCCAACTACTGCCCAATTAACGCGCACAACTTAAATAACAAGTCTCGCAGTGGCAAAGCTTCAATCAACTCTAATGAAGCTACTTAGACGTCACCAAGCCCACTGGACGCACAGTCAACATCATTACCGCAAATTCTATTGTTACATGTCATATTCCTTGTGTATATTTCTCAGAAACACTTCCACAACCGGGAAAATTATCCTTGCTTAAAAAGTGGATTCTTTTTCGGGATTTTGACAGGCCGCGTTTGGCTTCAACAGCCGCCATAAATCCACCCGCCTCACCCTTAAATAGAATTGAGTAACCGAAATCAATAACAAAATATTAACAAAATAAAATAAACGGCCCAAATTGGGGCCCGGGCCCAAAATTTTATTCCATAATTCATTATATATATATTTTTTTTGGCTTTGAAAAATCCAAATTGAGGCCAAATACTTCAGGTGGGCCCCGGGCCCCAAATTTATTTTTTTTCTTTAAAAAAAAACCAAATTCGAGCCCCGGAACCCAAATTTAATTTCTTAATTCATTAAATTTATTTATTTTTTTCTTTAAAAAATCAAATACTTCAGGTGGGCCCCGGGGCCCGGGGCCCCAAATATGTATTAAACCAATTCGCACATTTCTTTTATGAAAAACCCACATTTCACACTGACCCGGGCCCCATTGTTAAAATAAAATCCCAACAATTGCATTTCAACCGAGCCATTTGGTGAACATCCAAAACCCCTTGATAGCAAAACCCCCCACACCCCCCCCCTTTTTTAAAAAAAAAAAAAAAAAAAAAAAAAAAAAATTTAAACCCCATCACCGTCCAATACCCCCAACAGCACTTGGCAAATCCAATCACAAGGCAGCCTTTTCCCCATGCATTGAGGAATCCTTTCTTCCAGCATAATATCAAATCGGTTTTACGTATTGGAGCTCCGACACAGGGCATTAGCAATGCTTTCTACCCCTCGCCACTTCTTCTTCGGCAAACCTCTGGATGAAAAAAAGCCCCCCAGTTCGATAATATAGATCGAGGGCGTGCACTTGATTGATATGCGCCTTCGTCCTTTACTTTTCCACATATAAAATCCGCCCATACAAAAAGGTAAAAAAAAAATATATATATATATAAAAAACCAAAAAAAAAAAAAATAAATAAAAAATAAAATAAAATAAAATAAAATAAAATAAAACTCCTGTTTAGCAATTCAAAGGGTGGAGCTTCAATTTCATATATAGAAAAACTTATTTACAACACAAATGGCGGCAGATTTAGTCTGTTTTCAGTCGCAGTGGGCATGCGCGAGACATTTAAACGTTTCAAAAATACATTAAAAATACATGTGCCTATAATGTGTATTTCTAACGGCGCTTTATTAGATTTTAATCAATGCACGCGTCGATTATCTGCCATTTTATTGGCTATTACTCCGAGATAAAATTGAGTCTTTAATTATCTTTGATTTCACACCGATCTAAG
The DNA here is from genome assembly GCA_034683725.1 of Strigamia crassipes. Classification (NCBI taxonomy): domain Eukaryota; kingdom Metazoa; phylum Arthropoda; class Chilopoda; order Geophilomorpha; family Linotaeniidae; genus Strigamia; species Strigamia crassipes. The sequence continues at coordinate 62,841 of JAQFXT010000169.1, forward strand.
CTTTAATTTCGATTACACCCATTCACATATCCACATAAATCCCATTAAAAGCGTCCATTTCTTTTGTTTTTTAGCAGCAAAACATGTTTGTTGTACATACACAAGGACACATGCTTTTCCTCGCTCCAATTCATAGATGACCAGATGTGACCATCCCATAAGCAAGGGCAATGAGGGGGAGGTCATGTCCACTGTGCAAGAACCTCCACCACCCGACCCACATCTTCTCAATCCCCTCATCAGCAGCAGGGACCACTGTTAGATAATGGGGGGAGTAAGAAATTTTTTTTTTTTTTTTTTGCATTCAACTGACCACTCGAAATTGAAATAAAAAATTGAAATTGAGTTCGAGGAATATTTTTAAAGTTGGAATTTAATGTCAATTAAGGCGGGGATTAATTGAATTGTCAGTTGCTAGGGGGGTGTGGGTGGGTGTTGGTGGAGGGTTGTGGGATGAGAAGTGAAAGTGTGAGTGAGAGAGAGAGAGAAAAGTGTGATTGTCGGATATAAATCTTTGGCAGCGAAAATGGTGCGACAAACTATTTTATCAGCTGTCAGTGCCTTTGGACGAGGTGTGGGTTAAATTTGTCGATAGTTCTTTCGTGTCAACACTGATTTGGATTTGAGCACTTAGATTCTCTGTCGCTGGGATGCGTTCAACCCGCTTGGTTAAAATTTATTTCCACAAAAGCCGCCTTTCGTTTTGTTTTTATTTTATTTTATTATTTCTGTCAAAAGTTGGGGCCGAACCGCGACACATTTCATGTCGGTTCGGAAGTGGTGCATTTGTTTTGATGCATTTTTATAGAAGTTGTGACTATTTTTGTTCATTTTTCTAACAACAGTGACTATCTGTGTTCATTTTTCAAGCAATAATAACTATTATTCTCAATTTTTGTAACAATAATGACTATTTTCCTTTATTTTTGTAACAATAATGACTATTTTTCTTTATTTTTGTAACAATAATGACTATTTTCCTTCATTTTTCTAATAGTAATGACTATTTTTCTACATTTTTGTTACAATAATGACTATTTTTCTACATTTTTGTAACAATAATGACTATTTTTCTACATTTTGCTAATAGCAATGACTATTTTTCTCCAGTTTTGTAACAATAATGACTACCATTCTCCATTTTTGCATCAATAATGACTATTTTTCTACATTTTTGCATCACAAATGATTATATTTCTCCATTTCTATAACAATAATGACTACCATTCTCCATTTTTGCATCAATAATGACTATTTTTCTACATTTTTGCATCACAAATGATTATATTTCTCCATTTCTATAACAATAATGACTATTATTGCTCATTTTGTTAAAAAAGACAAATTATGTTCAATTTTCTCTAATTACAAACATTTATTTCACTATTACTATTCATTTTTTTAAATAACAATACTTGCTCGCAGCAAAAAACCAAGAAAATTACACCCATAATTTCCTCATTCCTCTCCAGCCTTGCCTCATTTAAAACCCTCAAAACTCCAAAACCCAATCCCAATTTCCCCACCAACATTCTCCAACCCATTTTAAAACCTACCCTCATTGCCCTCCCCTTTAACCACCATTTCCCCATTCCTTTATCTCCCTTTAAACATCTCTAACTTTTATTTCCACAGGTCACCAACCAACCAACCAACCAACCCCTCAACCCATCCACAAAAAAAAAAAAAAAAAAAAAAAAAAAAAAAAAATTATAACAGAACTTGACGTTAAATATAATTCCTATTTCCAAATTTTGTCATTTCCTCAAAAGAAAAAAGAAATCTCTATCATTTTATCCAACTATCATCCGAAAGACATCCTCCTTCAAATCACTTTTCAACTTGTCTCGCTGCTTTCATGCACCTGTCCAAATCCAAAACTGACAGACAGCTCATCCAAATATTTCCCATCGGTTGACTCTGTGACTTTAACCCAATAAAGAATTAACTAAAAAAAAAAAAAAAAAAAAATCTTAAAAAAACTTTAAAAAAAAAAAAAAATTTTCCAGGGTGGGAAAGCAATGAGAAATGGTCACATGATAGGGATTAGCGAGCAAGGGGCAGCTCATTAATGAACACACACACACACACATACAACAGTAGCATCTGGAAGCGGTGTGCGAATGGGAAGCCAACTTTGATCCATCATTTGATATTTATGTGACTGTATAAACCATAAGAAAGCGCGTTATATGTTTCCTAATAGCACATTTCTCAAGCTAAATTTATACCTGGCGACCATCTAGGCATATATCATCATCCAGGCTTGAAACAAAAAAGAAATAAATAAAAGAAATATTATTACATATTGCATCCAATCTGAAAATCTCCACTTTTCTGGGAGTGAATAGTGGCCAATAGTTTCCTTTAATGTTTACCTTTTTTCCCTCCCATTCAACTCGCAAATCAAAACCCCACCCCGAGTTCACTGGCCATATATTCACATTTCCAATATTTTCAAACAGGACATTAGTGGGCTGGGAACGGTTGGGTAGAAAACTCGGCTGTTATTCTCGAGCGCATAATGTGTGAATGGAAAATGGAAATTGGAAACGAACATTGATTTTCGATTCGTTTTGAATTAATCCAATGCGATTAATTGTTGAATTTTGGAGGTTTTGTTAATGGTTTTTGATCAGTTGATTGTTTAGGCCAATAATTGCGGTTTTAAATTTAGATTGTTTTAAGTCTATTTTGGGATTTGAATCGTTTGAATTTGAATTAATTGAAGAATTGTTAAAATAGAATGGTTGGATTTTGAATCGTTAGGATTCGAATTGTTAGTATTTGAATTAAATGTTAGGATTTGAATTGAAGGGGATTTGAAACGTCGAAATTTGAATCGTCGAGATTTTTAAATTTTGGATTTTGAATTGTTGGGATTTGAATTGTTGGGATTTAAATTTTGGAGTTTGGATTTGAATTTTAGGGTTTTTGAATTTGAATTTTGGGATTTGAATCGTTGAGATTTAAATTGTTGGAATTTAAACTTTGAGATGTGGATTTGAAACATTGTGATTTGATTTGAAACATTGTGATTTGGATTTGAATGTTGGGATTTGAATATTGAGATTTGTACTTTGGGATTTGAACTTTGGAATTTGGATTTGAAACTTTGAGATTTGGATTTGAAACATTGGGATTTGGATTTGAAACATTGGGATATGAATTTGTAACAATTAGATTTGGATTTGGAACAATTTGATTTGGATTTGAAACATTGAGATTTAGATTGAAAACATTGAGATTTGGAATGTAAAGTTTTAAAATATTAGTTTTTGAATGACTTAGATTTAAATTGTAAAGATTTACATCATTGGAATTTGAATCGTTGAGATTTGAACGACTTAGATTTGAATGACTTAGATTTGAATGACTTAGATTTGAATGACTTAGATTTGAATGACTTAGATTTGAATGA
>JAQFXT010000170.1:0-65842 GCA_034683725.1 Strigamia crassipes
TTACGTAGACACGTGAAATTGGGCCTAAATTTATTGACGACTGCGTGGTGGACTAGTAAAAATTAAACTGGAGGATTGGGTTTGCCCGTAGCTTTATGTAGGGGTAAGGTTGCAGTTGGATCAGTTTAGATCAGATTTTTAAAATATCCGATCCAACCCAAAAATTTTCGAATGGATTTTGGACCATCCGAATCCAACCCGATCCAATCCGAATTGCGGTTTGGATCAGATTGAATTCGATTCGACTGCAACTTTATTTATATAGGGGTAGTCCCCCTGGTGTTTTCTTTAAAAGTTACTATTAAAAATAATAAAAAATTAGACAAGCCATAAGTTAACAACATTTATTTGCAATGTTGTATAATTAAAAACCAAACCAGAAACTTCTACCCGCACGTTGACATGTTCCATAACAGCGAGGGATTTTACCATTAGAAACCACCTCCAGGTAGTTCTGCACCTTGCCTTTATCGTGTACTAAATTGCAGCGAAAATTAAATTCCTCGCCCCCAAACTATAAGAAAAAAAAAGAGCGAGTGGGCACTTTACTTTGCCGCATGCTGCTTCACCACCCCACGAGTACAACACCTTTAATTCATTTTAAGTTATAACCAAAATTTGAAAAGTAAATAAACTTACTCTGCAGATTCGTTACTGGAGGACGTGAGAAATGCTGCAGTGCCTGGGCATCGGCTTCATCAAAATCCTTTAAAAAAATATTAATCTAATTATTTTCCCCCCAATTTCACGAAGCGAGTGATAATTACATTCTGCGGAGGTGGCAACGGGGGTGGATCCGAAACTGAATTTCTTTGTCCAAATGTTTTGAATTCAGCAGAGGAACGTAAATTAGGTAGATTATAAGTAGAGTAAGGAATGGATTTTTCCTGAGTGTCACTCCTTAAGATGCTTCCGTCACAACTTGATCGGTGGCGTTGCAGATAGGCAAAGCTACTGAGAGTTGAATCAGTTCGAAGACACGGTCGATGCGGTCCATTTTGTGAATCCATGCCTGCTAAAAAAAAGTAGAAATGAAAATAATCATTACTATGCTAACGACATTCGCCCACTAATGATGGGTATTTGAACACCACCTTTCATTTTCCTGGCTGCATTTCCTCTTCTATTGGCACAAATGCACGTGACACTAAGCACTAAAATCACTACAATAACCAGAGCTGCTAATGGAATGATGATTCGAAGATCCAGGTAAAAAAGAATGCCTCGCGGATCTTCGTGTACTGTATTAGGAGAAAGTGTGTCTGTTTAAATCAAAAAAATCAAAAAAAAAAAAAGAGAGAAAAAAAAAAAAAGAAAAAAAAAAGAAAAAAAAAGAAAAAATGCAAAAGAAATTTTGCAAATTTTAATTTGATTTTTTTCTTTCCCCTTCAAGTTAGATTTTATTTCACCTCCTTGTCTCGAAAGGGTTATGAAGTCATAAGTTGCCACCGATGGCCCTGCACCATTGAGCGCTGTCACCCGCAGCAAATAGGCGGTGCCCGGCGTCAAATTGCGGATGACGTATTTTTCCTGTTCTGCTTTTAATTCGTCGGTAAGCAGATGCCAGTTGAGGCTGTTTTTCTGCTTGTACTCCACTTTGAATGTGGACACGGGGCAGGAGTCGGAATGCCACACGTGTAAGTCTAAGGTGACATAGTCGACATCTTCATCTATCAAATCTTCTTTAGCTGGCACATCAGCAACTAAATGAATAAGCATTTTTTTTGTTTGGATTAATTATATTTTTCAAATTAGAAATCCAAAATTAATTTCCGAACTCAATACAGTTAAAAGTGGTTAATTTATGGAAATTTCAATTCAATTTCTCACTTTTCTGCCCTCCAGCATCAATTTTGTTTTTATAACATAACTGTTTACCTATTTATAAAAAAAAATTAAATAAAATTCTTACCAGTGCCGTTAGTAGAAACTATTATGACGTCCGACGCAATTCCAGTACCTATTTTATTGAATGCCGTCATGTACATTTGATAGTGACTGCCGCATTTTAAACTGTTGAGTGTGTAAGAATCCGAATCGGGCGCTAAATCTCTTTGCTCCCAATGCCCAGATTCGCGTTTGTAATTAAGTGTGTAACCTGCATTTAAAAAAAAAATAACTTTTAATTAAATCGTATTTTTTTTTTTAATTGAAAAAAAAATCAGAAATTAAATTTGTCCAAAAGAATCATTGTCATTCCTCAGCTAAAGTTATAAGCAAATAAAAAAAATCTTTAAAATCGATAAAAGAATCTCGTTGTGTTGGCAGAAGGTTGGCATCGAATGATTTATGATTTTCACTCCTCATTTATGTCGCTATGTAATTAAATATTCCATTATACAGCAATTTAAGAAAATATAATAATTCATTTTTGGTCTTTTAACTGTGATTTAAAGGCGTTTTCTGTTAGAATAATAAGAAAAGATAAAGAAAAGAAAAAAAAGTTAAAAATTATCGTTTAACGAGTTTCTAGCTCCATTGAAAATAGATGCACATTTTTATGAGCCTAATACATGCCAGTCTGAAAAAAGAACTTTAAACTCCCGTTTGTTATATACACACACAAAAAAAAAATAATAATTCCAATCTTAATGATCGATAACGAGCATTCAGGTTAATGAACATAAAAATAAATCATATTCGCAGCTACATCAAAGCACAAAAAAATAAATTGATTCTCAACACCTACCATCATTTAACACACACATTAGCATGAATAATATGGAAAAAAAAAAAAATTCTGGGTGACTTTTGCTGCACTTAGCCGCGCACGATTTTTTATTCATTCACCACGAAAGGAGAGAAACTCTTTACCTTGAACATTCGTCCCTCCATCCGTGTCGAGCTTCCACTCCAAAACGATGGATGTCGGCGTGGTCTCGAGCACGTTGATGATGGGTGCTGAAGGTGGTGCTACAAAAAAAGGCAAGAAGAAGAAAAAAATGTAAAAAAAAGAGAAAAAAAGATCATAAATTAATTCTAGATTTCAGGCTTCACTTCGCGCAGACGAAATAAATATCAGGTTGGCAACTGAGAGACTCATAAACCCCAGTCTTGTGCCACGCGCGACTCTCAGCCCCATCCACCTCAGACGTCCCAGCGGACGTATAAGCTGCCGTCAGAAACGGGGTATCTAAGCCCCAAAATCCCGTTATTACGTTATCCTATGTTCTCTTCAGCTGTGCAGCCAAATCACACCGTGTGAGGTACCAATTTGAGCTTGACATTTTCTTCAATTTTCGAACATTTTCTACCATTTACTTTCCACCAATTTATATTTCATTCAGAAAGAAAAAAAAAAAAAAAAATATTAATACCACTTCGTTTTTCAAACGTATACTCGACGACCTGGCAATAAATTCCTAATAAAAAAAAAATCTACGAGTGTCAGAAAATATCATTAATTTTATTCCAATTTTTTCCTCTCGCTTTGAGGGTGTGATTTAAGTAGTTTCACATCTCATTGCCATTCGCTGCTCGTGCGGATGAGCAGGCAGGTGGAGGGTTCACGACTGATCTCTGGCGCTTAACAAAATGGGCCCATGAGACTCGTTGCAGACGGACGCTGGGGCCTCTGCAAGAAACTCACTTTCTCCCCATTCATTCATCTGCTGCGCCATTCCCGTTCCCCCTTGAGGAAATTACCTGTGCGGCTGAGCGGGCAATTAGGTGCCCGCTGCCTCATAAACTCCCATCAACGTAGTGCCAACTAGTGAATTCATTCGCCACTGACAATCAGCACTGTTCCCAAATTAGTCCGTACGTTGGCGCTAGAAGGCGCCACCAATACGACTGGGTGCTGGGGTTCAGCCTCGAGTGAATTATGAGCTCTAATCAAACAAAGAACGGGGCAACGTTCCTACAAGAGCCCCCTTTTTTTCCTCGGATACACCAATTAGAAGCGAGGACGATATTTGGGCCAGTTGCTAATTGCTTAATCCTCATCAGAAATCAATGGAGGGAGAGAATCAAAGAATCAGACGAAGAGAAAAGTTCAGGTTGAGGCTGGGGCTGGGGCTGGGGCTGGGGCTGAGGGTTGGGAATAAAAGCTAGATGGATTGAGCCTCATTAAAACTGCACCTACGGATGTTTGAAAGACGTCTTATTTAGTCATTGTGAAGGAGGAGGAGTCGGTCTAGCTCTAATTGATTGATTTTCAGCAAATGCCACTTGTGATGGATGGTTCTTTCAGCATTGCCGCCAGTTAGTTCCCATTGCGAACATCCCGTGTTTGTACGAGGGTGAGCACGTTAGAGAATAAGATTTAATTCTTCCTTCATCAGCCCACGTTTATTACTCAGGTATGGTTAATTGACAAATAACGTGGTTTTTTCTTTTCTCTCTTTTCTGTTTCGTGTTGTAATTAGCGCACGTCTGATTTAATGACTAATCAATCAAATTTAGAATTTAAAAACTTAATTATCCAAAAAAAAAAAAAAATGTTTTTCAACATGTGCAATTAATGTTTGCCAATTTACAATTCAATCACTCGGTGTTAGCCATTTTTTCCCCTTTTTATTTAACTGAGAGTTTTTATTCGGTCGTGGAACTGTAGTTTCCCAACTATAATTAAGTTCAATTTCTTTTTCTAACGCAGTTAATTTAGTAAATTAAGTTTGAAAATTCGAAACATGAATCAATCTTAAGCCGCACTTCTTTTGCAGCGTTTACTAATTTCTCAACCGCACTTATTTCAATTCTCACTTCGTCTCCAGTGATTATATCGCGCGTCTACCATTTGGGGCTTCACATAAGCCTCATTTTTCTCGGCATTAGAAAGATCAAAGGCGTGAGGCCATTCCGAATCATTAACGCTTTTCTCCATCAACGCGATTCACCAAAGCGTGAAAGATGACGACAAATTTCGCCTTCGTTTTGTTTTTCTTTAAAATGATTTTGTATTTCCCTCTAACAACTCGAAATATGCAACCGGTTTATTGACGATGTCAAACATTTCCGCCAGTAATAAATAGCAAACCGGAAGCAGGCAATTTGCAACTTTACTTACCATCATTAACAACCCACTTACCTAAAATATTGACGACGTAAACAATTTGATCGTATCCGAAGCCGTTTTTCACTTGGCACGTGTAATTTCCCGAATCGTTCCACTGCACGTTCTTCACCATGAGGTTTCCGTCAGGGAGGATGCGCAGACGGTCGCTTTCCTTGACAGTGTGGGGCCTGCAATGACCGTACACAAAATCTTCATCATTGGCACTGGTCCAAACAAATTCCCAAAGCAGCTTTCCCCATTCATTGTAAAGTCTTGGAAACAAACGACAAAATCAAGCTGCCACCATTCCCCACAGTATGGACCCTTCCCCAACCACTCTAATAAAATTTTAAGCCCCGCGTCACCATATTTGCACTTTTATGCCATCCTTAATGCATCACTGGTCATCACTACTTTTGATCCCCCCCCCCCTTCAAAACTCAGCATGGTAATGGCTAATTCTATAAATATTAATTTTGCCAACAAATAAATATGTTTAGAGCTAAAAGCATTGGCCTAGGCAAGACTAAAAAATGAATGGGGATGAATTGTTATGAATGCGAGTCAAAAGCAGCCATGCAGTAATTTAGATGCGTTATAACATATAAGCAGCACCGAGTTGAAATGGTCCGAATGAAGAAACAAGACGAAAAAAAAACCAAAATTCATAATAAATTATTAATAAAATCATACGTGCGTCGAAAAACTAAATTTTATGTTATGTTTACGTTTTATACATGTATAAAAAAAAATTCCATCGAGAAAAAAATTAATACGACATAATAAAAAAATTATACATTAATTAACAATTTTTTTTTTTTTAAAAGTATTTTTATTTTTATTATTCCGTTCGCCAGCTAAGTGCACAATGCTTTATGAATTATAAACTCGGTCGAAGCCGCGCAAGCAAGTCCTGCCCTAGGCGGAGCTTTTGGCAACTTCCTTCCTTTTTAACTACACGTCGAAATCAGTCCCACGTTTAATTAATATCATTTCACCTGGTTATATCAAGGTCCGAATCGATTCACACGGGCTTCGCATTTCGCAAACCTAACCCAAGGCGGAGCTTATGGCAAGTTTCTTAACAAAATCGCATTAAATCAGTAAAAAGTAAACGTGATTATTATCATTATGAGGAACATCAAAGTCTTGACTTTTTACCATAAATGTTAGTCATTCCAACGCACAAGCTTAAATTATAGTTTTGAGCAACGCTCCATTGCGTGACGTGTGCGCACATGCCTAATGCAATATTTTGCATTTTGGATGAACACTCGGGCGAATTATTGCACCCGTTGTAATTGTTACATCGTTTTCTCCCCATCGCCGTGCAAGTTTAATGGGGGTAAGAGGGGTGTGTGGATATTTGTGGCACTTACCGAGTACTTTGCACTGGAGTCAACGTCCACATACGTTCGGTTGTGGGGTTTCCGACTGCTTTGCACGGTAATTTGATGTATTTTTTCCATAATGTTGTCACGACACTGTCGAATGCCGCAATTCGTGCTGGAACTACATCACAAACATTTCTTTTTAATACCTCCTCTAAAAATGTAATTATTTATTAATTAAATGTGCGAAGATGTAAATATTTGATTTACTTTAAACATGAAATAAATTTAAATTAGTTAAATTAAAAAAAAAAAAAAAAAAGTTTAATATTGGCATTTCTTTCAATATTTTTTTCTGCACTGTAAACAGAATTTTCAAATTCAACTAAGTGCAAAAGCAGATATTTAAAAAAAAATCAAAAAAATCTGTGAAATCATATGAAAAACTTGCTGACTTGGAAACTTTAGTTAATTTCTCGAACGTAAATGAGAACAGAAAAAAATAAAAGGAATAATCGATATCCAATTAATTAATTTATTAAATTTCGTATATCTTTCACAAATATTTTTGAAAAAAAAATTAAATTTTTATAAAGCAAACACGCAAACACTTGATAAAAACAAATCGGGCGGGTTCGAATGAGAGCCTGAGACGATGGGGAAGTGTGTGACGGATTTCAGACAGCGATTAAGCGAAGTCAAACCAGTTGGAAAAACGGAGTAAGTTGAAAATTAAACTCGCATTTCACGCATCAAGTCAAATGCCAAGCACGAAAACACAAACTTAAAGCTACTCCGTCTGTAATCAAGTAGGAAAACACTCCGAAAATTTATGTCTACAACTTTACAAACCATTTTCTTATCGACAACATATTGATCCAAAATTTTTAAAAGAAAATAAATAAAAATCTAAAAATAAACTTTTGCGGATCAATAAATTTTATCAACTTTTCCAATTTACCTTTCATCTAAATTCATTAACTTTAAATTTTATTTCGTCGAAATCCACAATTTTTCTTTCCGTTATCAAATAAACAACTTCCCAATAAATTCCTATTTTGCTTCAAGATACTGGAAATGGATGAGCCTCTACTCTTATTAACAGAGGGTTATTGAAATGCTCCACTTTTCGTCCAATTAAAATACGATCACTAATTAACTGCGCAATGAAAAGGAAATCTTAAATACGTACAGAAAGACTGAAGAAAAAAAGAAAAAGCATAAAATATATCACCAACATGAACAAGACTGGAAATTTATGATCAGTAAAACTGTGTAACGTAATTAAGTTTAAAACACAAAAGCAAACACAGTCAATAATCCCATTTAAATTTTCCCAAAAAAAATAAAAATAAAACCACCGCGTCATTATTTCCTTTTTGTTGTACCTGTTTTGAATTCCAGTGAAACCCATTCTCCAATTGGTTTTTCTCTATGGCCTTTGCCGTGCTGAACACGCACTGACTCAAGTTTATTCGCTTTAGTTGTATTTCAAACGCAAGTCAGCGTCTTTTATACGCTTCGAAATGCTTTCTACCAACCGACCGCGACTCAATTTACTTGTAATTTTAAAAAAGCGTGCAGCAAAATAAATAAAACTCTTAATTTTGATTCCACTGAAAAGGGTCGCGTTAAAATGAGTAAACGGCTGCTGGCTTTTCACATAATATTCCAGATTAACCCTTACAAAGGGTTTGCCACCGTAAAAGGGTTCTAGTGACCATTGAGCTTGGGAGAACCCTTCTCCCGATCGATTCTCTGCCCAAAACTCGCCTTCAATAGCACAGAGGAGAAGTAGTTGAATATTTCAGATTTCGATTTCCTTTCACTCTCCAAATGGTGAACGTTTGCTTGAACTGACCCCTTAATGGACTCGGAGCTAAGAAATACTCTCCCACCAATAATTTTTTTGGCGAAATATCCAGTCAAAAGAGAGAGCGAAAGAGAGAGAGGGAAATAGAAGAAAAAAAAAGAGTAAAAAAAAAAAATCCCTCTTTGGTCACAGAGGAGGCTAAATTGCTACTAGTCCCTTTTCCTCTTTACCTGTAATTTGAAAGGGTCCTTTGAGAAGAGAATTTGGGGCAATGGACAAAGCCCACTTTACCAACAATTTCCAATTTCGACCAATTGCTCCGCAATTTGTTCGACAATTCAATTTTTTTTTTAAAAAAAAACTCAACTTTTCTTTTTACTCAAAGCACTCGATCGTTAATTGATTTGCTGAATATCAATATTTCACTGCAAAATGGCTGGATATATAAATAATAAATGTATATAAATCAGTTGGAAAAAGTATGTATTTAGAAATATTTAACTATTTATATATTATAACCAATTCCGAACTTTAGAATGTATTTTATTCGGTTATTAAATACATTTATATTCGAACGTGGTTCCAATATTTAAATGATTATGTTAAACTACATTCGTACTCTATATTCACCTACCTACGTGTTATTTATCTACAAAGCAAAAAATATTTGCAGGGTTTACACAAGCTAATCTAAACACAAAGATGGAACATTAATAACAAAATGTACAACAACATAATATACAAAATCAGATTCAAGTCATGAATATTTACAGTATACTATTGTTAATAACTCTGAGCTGGCAGTCAGTCCTACTCTCATAATCACGTCGTTTGCAATTCTATCAAGTCCCCCACTGCTGCATCACAAACAGGAAATGGAAATCTAAACAACCCCCGCCTGTTACTCAAACACAATCTTAAGACAAATTGAATCTTTCTGTTACTGAAATTTCAAGTAAAAAAAAAAAAAAAATTGTTGTACAGTCGAATCCGTTATTACAGCAAATCACCAGAAATCACAACAAACAATTCAATATTACGATTAAAATATTTGGTTTTTAAATGATAAATAAAATATGCCGTGTTGTTTTTCTCCAAAGGCTTTTCGACCTTTTCCGGCCACCTTCAATGATTTAAAATAAAACCTCTTACGTTTTGGAAACATTCTTAGTCAAGAACGTTTTCGAAACGTTCAGATTGCACCTACATATACAAGGTGATTAACAGATGTAAGCGGTTTTATTCTAAGCTACTGACGATAACCGGAAATGGTCGAAAAGCCTTTGGCGAAAAACAACACGGTCTATTTTATTTGTCATTTAAAAACCAAATATTTTAATCAAACTTAAAATTATACGCATTAAAAACTTTGGAGTTTTATTAATGTTATGATTTCTTTTTTAAAAACCCAAATTTGGGGGTTTTCGAAACGTTATTTCCTTCTTTCAGGTTGGAGTGGATTGTAATCAAAACTTTAGACTTCGTATTCATAAAATTTTTCTGAAATTTTAACATTCTAAAAAAAAGTTTGCGAGGTAAGCTCATTCATATTTCAATTTTCATTTCTCCAAAACAAACAGTTCCTCGTAAATCTTACATAAAATCAATGGAGTTGTTGTAAATAATTTACAATTTTCATGAGCTTTCCCCATCTAAAATTATCGATTGCAACCGAGAAAAGTCATTACCACCTAGCAAAGCTTAGACGCCTCCATCACAAAAAAAAGTTTCAAACAAAAAAAAAAAAAAAAAAAAAAATCCTTTTTATTTTTAACTTTATCCACAACACCATCAACTAACCCTAAAAAAAATACTGAGATTTCATTTCCCCTCCGATAGTCTTTGATTGGCCATTCTTTACTTCAATACCGTCTTTCAATTGCGTGAGCTATCTCAAAACGCAGACGTCTCTTACACAAGAGACTTGTAATTTCTTTTTCTTTCCAACTTTTTTTTTATTTTTAGTTGAGTGCTGACGTATCTTCGAACAAAAAACTTAATAGAAAAAGAAATAAAGCTTCTACTATTGTTTTACAGCAAAAAAGTGTCAGTTATTGGATGTATATTGATTAAAAAAACATTACAACTTTTTCGCTTTTTTATTACCAAAATCTTAAATATTTAACCAACAAAAAAAAACCTACCCATTGGGCCTTGAGGAGCTTCCGACACCATTTTAGATCGAGAACTTTCTCCTATCATCGTAGCAGCAGTCACCCAGAATTCGTACGATTGGTCCGCCTTAAGACCGCTGATTTCATGGTACAACGCACTCGGTGGAGCTGTGTGTTTCATGGCATCCTGCAACAATTAAAAATAAATCGAAAAATTCAATTTTCTCGTTAAAAACAAAAATTGCTGTAACAGGGTTGGTCCGTGCATCAATTAAAGTTGACCATCACCCATCAGACACCCCAGGAACAATTGTCCACACTGGTTACAACTGCAAAACATCATTGCCAGATGCTGCAAACAACACAACTGAGCATGCTCAGTCAAAATACACAAGCAGCTACATGTACGCTGTCAGTGTTCGCCGATTGCAATGTGACATACGAATACCCCTGACTGCATTTTCTGCCTTTCTATTTGTCAAAAACACAGTGATGAGAGTTACCAAGCGGAAGTTGCGCAAATTGAGGTACTATTTCAAACTATGACAAAATAATCGAGCTCAATAGCGTTCCAACTTTAAGCAAAAGAAACCGGCGCAATTATTGTCTTATAGCTAAGTAACCCAAGCCCTGTTTTGGTTGGTAAGTAATGCGCGTATCACAACAACCAAATATAAAAGCCGATATGTACCTTAAGTTATTTCCATAGTCATTCCATTGACGTTAAAAGTGCATGAATGTAACTCCATCCTATTGTTGAATCGTGAAACTTAATCCAATTCAATTGCGCGCTTTATTATCAACTAATTATTTTTGACAAAAATGCTTGGAATTAATGGTTTAAAAATTTAGAGAACCTTTACAAGCAACACATTTTGTTAAATAGTAAAGAAAAGCATAGCAGGCTCTTAAAACAGCAAACAAAAAAATGGAAAAAAGAGTTGAGAGCAAAATAGTGAAAGCGGGGAAGAAAAATAGCAACGGGGGTTTGTCGTTGCTTTCTTTTGTTACGGCGCAAGAAAAGCAGCGAAAAAAAAAGCCGTGTGAGTTTTCTTTTAAGCACGGAACAATAACCGCAAGAAGTGCCTCTTAACTCAAAGAAAATCCAGCGTACTTGTAACCATCGCACAGCGCAAACTTTAATAAATAATGAAATAAAACGTCCTTCAAATATGACGCTAACAAATCTCAAAGCAAAGATTACACTTACAAAGCGCCTCAGCAAAAACAATCGTCTCAAGGTGCGTTCAAATCGGATAAACAATACAAAACAACAACAAAATCGCAATCAATTCCCAATTTGAACGCACCAAATAGTAACTTGAACTTAAAATAAAATTTACTTCTTCAGGATCGTTCTCATGTTTGGCATAAACGAAATATTTGGTGACCACTCCGTTCGAATGCAACGGTGGTTTCCAAGCAACCAAAACCGACTCTTTGCTGGCTGGAATAGCTTTCACATCAGCGGGAACATCGGGAACTAAAACACAAAAGCGATAATTAAACAATAGTTATGATACCGGTATGAAAAATTCGCAGTATTGTGTCTTAAAATCCCCCCCCCCCAAAAAAACGATTCTGGAGCAACTCGGTTACACAAAACCCATATACACTTGGCAACACAAGTTCGCTGCTCTCCAGGAAAACTCATCGACCCGCCACTCACCAACATTTCCGCCTTCGCTCGTCGACCGGAAGTCGGAAACAGCTGTTGAAGGATCCCGCCTCACCATTGTCTACTCAAAACCCTCTTAGCAAGAAAACGAACCCCCAAATTTATGAAATGCACCGGCACATTTTTATACTCTGGATAAAAGGGCGGCAACAACGTAAAAAGAATGCGAATGAGAGAGAGCCATAAATATCAATCAAAACAAATCCAAGCAGGCACCGACACATGAAAAGATGAGCCAAGCAAAATGTGGCCTCCCGAGAAACTCTACAGCTGCAAACGCGTGAATAGTGGTCGGCTAGAACCAGATTACTCTCGCCTCTCGCTGGACTTCTCATCGATCGATTGATAGCGGGGAATGCATTTGTCGCTATGGACAATGAGTGTAGAAATATATATAATAATAATAATAATAATAAAAATAAAAGTAAAAATAAATAGAAAACGGCGCATTTCGCATAACTCAATCTTCAGTCGAGCTGCAAAATGTTGGCGTTAATATCTCTCTCAAGGAGTGTCGTTAAAGCTCCCCCTGGAAGGCGGCACCTGCTCACGTGACAAGCATTTCGAAGGATGACTAAAAAAAATTGAGCGAGGGTTATTGGCAATGCGTACCACGATCGCAAATCACATTGTGTGCCTTTTATGGACTCTCTGCTCATATGCAGAAAACCATATTGGAAATGAAAAGGAACTTGTATTATTGAGTCTATTGCGAGTCTGGCTCTCCTATTCGGTGAACCAATTAAGGAAGAGCTGCGCGTGCAAAGAGGGCACCGGGCGAAAAGGGAAAAGTGTTTTAAAAAAAAAAAAAAAAGAAAAAAAAAAAAAAAATGGGGGAGTCGTCGAACAATCCTTAATACTAACGCATTTATGGTCCAAATTCCCTAATGTGAGGTGGGTGTGGTCTTGCGACACACCCCGAGATTACAAAGCCGATATTGGCACTTTACGTCGAGTCCTGTAATATTTGAGCCGAGTGTGAATAACGGCGCGGGATTAGCATCTCATATTCAAGGAGTAAATAATGCAGAACTGCAAGCTCTCTCACGAAATCCGCAATTCAATTTTGTGGGTTTCTCTTTAAGTAGACATTCACAATAAACTAAAATAGAAAGAAAAATTTACTCTTCACTCACAGTTGGCTCACTAACAATTCTAAACGATGAGACGTCGAACTCTGCGCGACTTCCACAGCAAATGTATTTTTATTGTTTACAAACTTGACAAGCAAAACCATAAGAAAAAACTAAAACGTTGACATCGTGCGCCAACGTTCTATACCATTATGTTATATTGCATATTCATATTTACATGAGCACGACACGACGTGTGATGTCGGTTTACATGTTTTTTATTTCTTGTTTGTTGCCTCGTAATTTCTTGTTTCCTGTCATTTAATACCGCGCAACAATTAACGCTACGGAGAACAAAAAGCAGCTAAAGTCACTACGTAAAAACCGTTAATACACAACGCGTAATGGTTTGTGCATCGACCTACAGCCATTTTTCACGATAAATTTAGACATTTCGTGCAGATCCTGGTTTTACTTGTTTTTATTACGTGTAACGTGATATCGCGCAAGTGTACACCAGTATTCGTACCCAGACTACACAACCAACTCGTGAAATCAGTCACGTGTCAAATTAAACGACTCCCCTCTGAAATTGAATTTATTTGCAATACATCAAGCCCTAGTCGAGTCGATCGAGTTTTCCTCACCAAATTAAATCGACATGGAAACGTGGTGTTTAATTGAATATAATCCCAAACAAATATTCATAAAACACTTACCATCATCCATCGTTCTGCAATAAACAAAATCGCTCGCAACTCCATCTCCAACTTTCGTGAACGCTGCTACGCGAAGACTGTAGTTGGTGTACTTTTCCAATCCGTGAAGTGTGGTGCGAACTACAGTAGTGCTCTTGAACTCGAGAGCACCATCTTCAGCTGATGGAAAATCAAACTTAATTGAAACTACCCGGGGTAATAAACTTAAATTTTTTTTCTTCTTTTACCTGTCACGTCATCAGCTTTAGTGTAGAACACTTTGTATCCTCGAAGAATGCCGTTAAAAGAACTAGGTAAAGGCGCTTGCCATGTGATGTAGATGCTCTGCGATGTAAGTGCGAGACACTGCACATCTGCTGGAGGTTCACTGGGCACTGTATGGAATAAGAAGCAATTATTCGCAGAACCACATTGACGACCGCACAATGAGCGCCCTTTGCTGGTGTACATAATGGTCTGGTAGACTTCCCAGTGGGCTTCAATCATCGAAAGACCGCACATTTTAATGTCAAATTAGAAAATAAAAAGAAATGCATAAATAAAAATAAAGCACAAATAAAACGAGGAGGACATATATTACCAACATAAATTTTTAACACGTCTTGAATGTCATCATCACTCAACTAGGAGAATTTTTTTTCCCCCTTATACATCCAGTGGCGAGATCTAGACTTATTGGGGGTCCTAAAGCTAGGGATCCCCGTTATGTCGGGGCCCCTGAAGTTTAACCCTCCTAGTAGATTCGCCCCTGTACACATCCGTGAGCGAATTTTCCAACTTTTTGTCGTATACCTTACTCGAAATATTTCGTCTATTTTAAGGTATAATCAAGTTAGGAGCTGTAGAAATGTCAAAAAAAATAAAAAAAATAATGATGTTATAAAATTTCATTTGCATGATAAAATCCTGCATAGCCAATGCTCGTGAGACTGAAAGTTATTCCGTTAAAATGTTTACTCTGTACCGAGTAAGTTCAGTCTGTAAAAAAAAAGCTAGCATTATTGGATGAATGCATTTGCCTGTCAGTTGGCAAGTTACTCAAACATGGCCGAATGAAAGCTTTTTTTGACGTGAAGTAAAGCCGCCGGTCTTGTCGTCATGGTTAATGCAGTGCACCTCAAAAGAACCAAACTAATCAGCAGTTATACAAAGACACTGGCAGCTTTGAAGCTTTTTAGCATTAAATGCAAAACCTATTACAGATATCTCTCATTAAATAAACATCAATAAACATCAATGTGTCTCGAGAGTCCATTGAGAATTACTGATTTTCTACATTGCATGGATGAGTTAAAACATATTAAATTGTGCTATGCGGTGGAATTAGTTATTTACAGTTTCGATGTATTAATTAAAGATAAAATAAATAAAACCGTACCTGTATAATTATAAAATTAAAAATAAATGTACACACAGAATTAGCTTTAATTTAATTGATGTGATTTGAAGAATAAATTAACTCACCATCTTCCGACGTCATAACGAGAATTTCTTCGCTTTTTGGACCCTGTCCTTGGTCATTGAAGGCAGAAATGGTTAGCGAGTATTTGGTGAATTTTTCCAAATCGCTAATAAATGCACTGTGATTGCCTTCGTTGCCATCTTCAACTTGGACGGTGCGAAAAGTGGGCGCCTCGGTCGAATCTGACTTCTTGTAATAACCGATGGTGTAACCTCTCAATTTCCCGTGCCACGCGTGTCGCTCCGGAGGCTAAACAAATCAAACAAGACCCTTACACACTCGTGTTTATACAATTTTTTCCTTTTGATCGATTCCTCCAAATAAAAACATTAACAAAGGCTTTTCGCCCCGTAATTGTGGTCAGTGATGCAGCGACCAAAAGGTCACCTTCATTCGGTCCAATCACTAACCCGATATCGAACAAGACACATTGACAATATCCACAAACAAGGTGCTCTGCCAACAGCCGTTTACACTGGGCCTTGTCCACTACACGCTGCACTGAATCCGCTATTCGGACCGATTCCACCCACTGAACTTGAATCGCGAACACACGCTATGCAAAATTTAAAGCAGATGTCCATTTCACTAGACTATTTTGATTGCAAACATTCCCATTCTCACCTTTGTTGTAAAACTTGCGAAATTTGTTTAAACCAGTCAATTTTCATTCACGTCAATAGACAGCCCGGCAATAGATAGCGCCCAATACAAGACAAACTCCAACCGATTGAATGAAAGGCTCAGTCTCCTTCATCAGAACAATTTCTTTTATCGTCCCTGAGGAGGTGGGTGTGTGAAAAAAGGAAAAGAGAGAAGAAGAAAAAGGGGAGAAAAAAAAGAAGAGGAATTGATTTCTCAAAGGAGACTCTTATTGAGTAGCGGCAAACAAAAAACACTCAAAGCAAACAATAGGCATCGAATACCCAAGAGAGATTTGGTCAATAAAGAAATTATATAAATTCAAAAAATTTAAACACTAAAAAAAAAATAAAAAAAAATGTATGGAAATGGTTCATTGAGGGTGCTACGTGTGTCAATAATTCAAGATCGGTCAGGAGAGACGTGCGCGTAAATTTCGCAAATTCATTAAAGGTAAGAGCAGGGGGGACATTGATGAATGATTCAACGTGGAGACATTTGCACCGCGTGTGGAAAAGCCTTCGCACCTTCGCGTTCGGGGCCGGTAACAACGATGTCGCCCGCCCACTGCAACATTATGGATGTGATTTACGAAAGAGCAATGCGAACCGACACTGGGTTTCCATCGCCACCCTCACTTAATGAAGGCTTAATGTTATAGTGAATTTCCAATGGCTTAAGAGGGATCAACGCTGGCGGCGATTCCATCAAAACGCCAACTTGGCTTAAAATCAACAGACATCCAATCGATCTGCTACTGACGAATGGAATGCGCTTTAATTTCGACAGGGTATAGGAATAGGGAGAAACCGTGCACGCATCTCGCTGGCAATGGCAATCATTCGGAAGTGAAATTCTCTTTGCCTCGAGCGCTCATCGGAGAGCGCCGAGTCGAGAGTACCCGGTTCAATTTTTCTCCCCAACAACCCTTTTGACCCACCACATCACCCACTCACCCGTACGCCGGCCAAACTCATTAATAAACAACCAGTGCGAACAGAGAGTGTCGCTGGTCCGCAAAACTCATGAATTATCAATGGCGCATCACTCAAAGTCACGTGCATCCAACTTTCATCCAAAAAACCAATACCATTACGATACTCACCTTACCTGACTTCAAGAATAATGTAAAGCGGGTTGTAGGGATTAATTTTGCAGCCTGGGTTTTTAGCTGACCCACCTCAATAAACCGCCACCTGCCTTTCTACGTAATGAGTTCGCTGACCCCCTCCCTGCACTGCAATAATAATCGCTGCTCCACCTTTCATTTTCACTGACAGGTGAAAATCACTTTTTAATCACATTTTTTCACCTTGTTTAGATATTCATCTCATCTGATATTTATAATGGACGCAATTTATGAGGAAAATAGAAATAAAAATATCAAATCGCGATAAAAATCACTTATCCATTTCGCAGTACCGTAAAACTGGATGAATGGAGGGTCGACGACTAAAACTCACCTTCCAGCGAACGACCACGGTGTTAGCGTCCACTGCGTCCGCTTCTACATCGACCGGGGCACCAGCCGGGGCTGCGAAAAGAAGAAGAAAAAAATCACGTTAGGTCAGCATCTTTTAGATGGAAACTGGTGAAAATATGTCAATCAAACGAGGAGAGGGAAATCTTGTCCCTGTACTCCTCTGATGGCATGCCTCTTCCTTACCTTCTTCTTTTGTGAGGAAAGTGACGAAATCCCCTGGGCTACTGAGCCCTAGTTCGTTTTCAGCGAACATCCGCAGCTGGTAGTGCGTAGCGGGCCTTAGGCCGTGCAAGGTGACGTTCGTGTCCCAGCCACTAACTGCCAATTCAACCAGACCATCTTCCCATTCTTCTATTGACAGAAAAAAGAAAAGTAAAGTCTCAAACTTTTTATCCCTTTTTTCACTTCTTTTTCAGTGTGGCCATGTCAGCAAATCGAAGTGAAAAACAAACAGATCAACATCAATTTACCACGCCATGGCCATTCAAGGATAAATTGCACATTTAATGTAAAAAAAAAAAAAAAAAAAAAAAAAAAATAAAAAAAAAAATAACTAAAATAACTTGAAAAAAAAAAATTTGTTGTCAATTTTTCTAATTGAATGGACACGAAGAAATTATTTATTTATATCAAAAAGTGGGTCCTTTAATACTGCGGTATCCATTCTTCATGATCATTAACAATTATTAACAAGCTATAAATAAATAATGCGTTTTCAAACCTAGCTACGGTATACTGTTTCAGCTCTGTTTATTACACTCAAGTTGTATGAAATTCAATTATAAAAGTACTCATGCCATAAATAATGCCATACGAGTGTAGTGGCCAATGTCAACTCTACCAATAACAACACTAATAAATCTGCCAACGTACAAAATAATTCGTATATTACTATAATTTTCTAGATAAAAATAAATTTAAAAAAACCTTTATATTCATAAAATACTGATGTTTTCTCTTGATTTACATTTACAATTAAAAATAGAATTTAAATTGGAAGGTTAAACGAGGCACGAGATTCACACATAAAAGCATAATTGTCCACAAGTAAATCAACCAGTGACTCAGTCTCCCGTTACACGTAAAAAAAAAAGTTTTAACACCCATAAAATTTACAAAGAAATAATAAAAACAGTGTGAGTCCCAGAGTTACGATCAGTTGGTTCGAATTCGCTTTGCGTGTTAGTGTTGCGGTGCAGCCTATAAACAAAGGCAATCAGTGCATTAAATGTAGAAGTTAAAGAGCGGGGGAGTAAATGCGACGTTTTATAAAGTGTTTTCCTTTCTTACAAGGAAACATCATTTTCCACCGTAAACCCCCGAATCAATCATGTAACGTGTGCTAATAGAATTCAAGAATGGTCACTAGAGAGATTTGATGTATGGCCACGCCACGCACGAGCAATTCATCTTGTGAGCAATTTTTATTTTTACACGGCTGCTGATCATCATTCAAGCCCTTTCCACTCTGAGTAATGTTTACACATTGACCATCTGTGTGTAAGTGAAACGTTGGCAATATTTTTCTCCCCTTCCCACCTCGCAAAACTCATTAATCAGACATTTTTGTTGCCTTAGATCTAAGCTTAGAAAGCAAAAAATTTGACCTTTGATGCTGTCATTGGAACAAAACAAACCAATGCAAAAACAGCCGGAAAGTAACTAAAACAACTGCTGTTGTAACGATTACCTGGTCCTTGGTTGTATTCAACTACATATTTAATGATTCGTGTGTGACCATTGAATGGATGCGACCATGTCACGTGGACATTTCGGCTTCCAATATTCTGGATGTGTATATCCCCAGGAGCATCAGGGGGTTCTGAAAATAGAAACAGTAACCTATCATGAACAGGATAAAACTCCTCCAATAATAAAAAAAAAATAAAAAATTCCTCGGGCAAGACACGTCGAATTGAATTTGTAGGCTTTAATGAGAAAACGCTGTCTTGTGTTGAGTAGAACAAAAAAAAAAGACAAAAACAAAATAAGCCAAAGAGTTTTGTTTATAAAATTAACAATTAAAGCGTCAGCTGCAAGAACAGCAATTAACAAGATCAAAGTTAATTACTAAAGCTGTAAAAACACCAACCCACAATATAAAACACACAAAACCATGTTTTTGAAACGTTTCGAGGTTCAAACGATTGAAAAAAGCGACTACAATGCGTCAATCAAAACCTGACGCGCATCATTAAGAATGTCGCGCAATAAAAAGCAACCGTTTATCGTTTCAACGAAAACATAAAATTAAAAAAAGAAAAAGAAAAAGTAACATGACATTCAACTCAAAATTTAAAAAACACAAAAAACCGGTCATTAAATTTGTAGATAAAAATATACAAATTTTATCTCTTTGAAAACTTGGAAAACAAGGTTTCATCATTACAATCGATTTGTAACGTTTTTAATGTGAACATAAATAAAAATATTGCCCCTTAATGCCCCAAATCAACATAAAGCAATAAAACCTCAAACGGCAGATAAGAAACTTTGAAAAAAGATTTATTGATTCGGGCTTATCTGAGTGGCTTAAAAGTAATTTTTTTATATGGTCATTATAAACCGCAACTTGAAGTTGTCGGGGGAGTTAATAGATAAGTTAAAATGTAGAGGCAGAAAAATCTGCAAGAGATGCTGACTGCGTGGATCCATTAAGTTACTGCATAGAATGGAAGGAGGCGTCTAATGAAGCGTTGACTTTCAACGGGCCCGTTGCTATGGCAATCGGTGGGGGAAAAGTCCCATTCTGCCCTGTCTTTTGCCAACTGCTTCCGGTGCGTAATTCCAGCTGAATAAATCTTCATTTTGCGCCACTAACGGTCTTTGCAATCACCACTGAGTACATTTGTCTCTTAGAAATTAAGGTTCTAGCTTCCCAGGTTGCCTTCAATGAGAGTAATTAATGTGCACACGACAGCCTATAAAATGAAGTTTGCAAAGATTTTCCAAGTTCATACATTTAAAAAGAAAAAAAAAAAAAGAAATAAAATAGTGAGAGCGAGAGCGAGAGAAAAAATGAGCACTTTTTCGTGTACCATTTCAAATTAATCAATAATTAAATAATGGGGTAATGTGAAAAATTACCTTTGTGAATGAAACTTGGGTAGCAATTGTCTAATTGTATTGGAATTTTCAACTAACTTAACTTCTACCATCTACTTTACTAGATTAAATTTTGAAGCGCGGAACTTTACCCCGAAACAAATGGCATTTCATTTAAAAGTTAGATTGACAAAATTGACAGCCATTTTGTTTTGATTACGAGTTCAACAACTAGCCAATCAATTTTCAACAGGAGAACGCTAAAATGTGGAATCATACATTCCTTATCATTTCATTTTACTTAGCTTTAAGAATAAAATCCCCAACAGAAAAAAAAAAAGAAACAAAAGAAAAAAAA
This sequence comes from Strigamia crassipes, assembly GCA_034683725.1. Lineage (NCBI taxonomy): Eukaryota > Metazoa > Arthropoda > Chilopoda > Geophilomorpha > Linotaeniidae > Strigamia > Strigamia crassipes. The sequence goes on from JAQFXT010000170.1 coordinate 20,715, forward strand.
CAGAATCAATAAAAAAAAAATTTCTTTTCTTTTGCAAACTCTGTATAGTTTTTTTTATTTTTTGTTCAAATAAAAAGAAATTATTCTTTTATAAATTTGTTTTTGGTAAAAGATAAAAACAGGAACGGCCAAAACAGTCATAAAAACGAACAAGTTGCCTGGCAAATGATAATAAGCAGACCGAGCGGAAAGATCACAAAGAAGAAAGCGTAAATCAATGAACGGCTCGGGCTAAAGCAAGCACCTTAATAACAAAACGGCTAGAGTTTGAAATTTGAATCTATTTTTGAGCGTGTTTCAGCTAAGCGGTTTAAATGTTTCCACCAGCAGCCAGTGCAGCCTTCAGAATTAATAAAATAAATGCACGTGTTCCTTCAACTGTTCATTAAACATTGAATGAAAATTTTCCTTCGCCGAACAACTCTCCCTTGTTAAAATAGGGTCAGAAAAATTCAAAATTAACGAAGATGGATTATTTTAAAATTCTAACATGCACTCGAGATGATGTTGAAGCTGCAACTAGATTATCATCTCTCTCTCTCTCTCTCTCTCCTCAAGGACAAAGCAATCAGAGTTCAGCTCAAACTTCCATTTAAAAACTGCATCAAGTTCATTTAAAAAATAGAAAAGAACCGTAAAAAGAAAAAGAAAACTCTCTCGAGTTAATATCAAGAGAATTATAAATAAGATAAAATATAAACTAGAGAAAAAAAAAAAAAAAAAAAAAAAAAAAACACGAAATTAAAAAAAAAAAAATGAAAACAAAACGTGGAAAAAATGTAAAGTGACATCTCGCATTTTCTCATTCTACTTAATTCTCAACTTTCAAGTCATAAATTTAAATAAAACCGAAAGTAGTTCCATATTTAAGGGAAAAAAATTAACCACAAAATTTATGACTTGATATTAAAATAAAACTTATTAAAACTTTTTATCTTAAATGTTAAAGAGCAGATGAACAGATCAATAAACGTTCGATTGTTGGAAACTAAAAAAAACAAGAAATTCCAACCAACATAAATTCGCAATCTGTTCATCTCACCTTAAGACTGGTGCTTACCAAACACTGTAATCTGTAAGTTGGTATCGTCTGTACCAAACTCATTTTCAGCCTTGCAGTTATAAATTCCAGTATCAATTCGAGTAGCCTCCTCGACAGTTAAGTCGGACACTCCTCGATCTGCGGGCGATTCAATTTTATATCTAGAAGAAAAAAAAGAGAAAAGAAAGGACAAGATAAGAGTTTTACTTCAGCAGTTTAGGAAAATGTAGTACAAGCTGCACACAAAATTGCGCAAGATACGATTCAAAACAAATGTATCGTCTGCTCGAACGACTTTCCTTGACTTTTAATGCAAATTGTACTTTCAAAGAGAGTTTGATAACAAGATACGAGACAATAAGACATTTTAATCGAGCTCGGGTAAGTGAGCGCGCTTAAACAAACGCTATATATTTTAATAAATCAGGGCTTAGGTGACTGCCTCAACCCCTCAAATTCCACCCGCGTTACGAATCAATTTGCAACACCGATAAATGGGTGCCCGGTCCACTGAACACAGGGAAATTGGCCGCCGCCCTGGCCCACGAGCATCGATCACGAATCCATGTGGGCGGAGAAGTAGTGGAGAAATGGCTGCCACTCTGCAAATGAGCGCGGCGAGCAGATTTTGCAAAGTAATGGTATGGCGACGTCTTTTTCAAACTTATACACGTGAAGGAAAAAAGTTTTGGTGAAGATTGAGCGCACAAAATCGGGGCCAGATGTGCATATCCGACACGAGCAAAAGGAGAGTTGATGAAAACCCATCCCCCACACACACACACCCACCTTTTCCTTTAAACAAAAAATAAAAGAAGAAAAAAATAAGGTAAAATCAATGAGATCCACTTTCAATAGTACGGCAAAGTTCCGTTTCGCATCGAATAAAGTAAAAATCTATCAAACTAACTACAAAATCCAATACCACATTGCACTCCCTCAGTTAAAAATTCAATTAAGTTGAAAACTCCATTTCACCGATGCCTTTAAGGTCTCAAAGGATACAAATAAAAGCATTGTGAAAACATCTCATCATTGATTGTAGTTTCATTAAGTGTGTTTTACTCTTTAACACATTTAAAATCAATGACACACAAAGCACTCTGTACAATAGCACCGAAAACTATTCAAACTCTGATGACAACTGATTGTTTAATTATTCTCTTTTAAAAAAAAGTTCTTCATCATTTGATGGAAAAAAATTATTAAAAATAAAACCCAAAGGATTAGCATCGCGTAAGATCTTAGAAGAATTTAATTCCCGCACGAAATTTGTAAATAAATAATAAACCAGACTGTGCTAACATTGCTCACAGCCAAATCCCATGCACAGACCCAACATTCCACGTATTATGGATGAATAGAAGCTCATTTCGTTCTATTATCTGCTATTATGCGTAGTAAATACGACATATTTTATTTCTATTCAGTTTTCTTCACAAGTTCTTTCCAAATATTGCCGACTGCAATATTGTACGTCAGTGCGTTTTGCAATAAAAACGCATTTCTCAAGTGTGCCATTGCCCGTAAAACCCAAAAAAAGTAGACCCATCCAACTTTTCATTCCATTCACTGCCACTTCAGTGAAATATCAGCAATATACGAGCACCTAGCGAATAAAAGAATCGGCATTTCCATCGATTGTGTTGTCTTAAGCATCGCCATCTCAATTAAAACTTTTTCCTCCCATCACCAACAAACTTAACAACCTGCACCAAACCTCAAGCACCACTAAAAGACTGTTTACAGCAACGAACTGCTACAAAACATTACACCGTAAGCAATAAACCATTAGAACTTTTTTTGACATCTCCAACTTAGAACATCACTCGTATCCAACCAATGTGTAATTTGGTCTCAGATTGTTTTAAGGCCAGCTAATGAGTCTTCCTATTCCCCTTGGGAGATCGCAGTGAGCTCTGCTCGGTCCAGATAAGGCTACATCGGGTCGATCTATAGCTGAGGCTAAAATCAATGAGGGAGCCAGCCTCAAACTTAATCCTCCTGCAAAGACTACCGACTTCATTATTATGTATATGAGGGTGAAATGAGACACAAAATCCCCCTCCCACCTATCTCATCATCGCCCCCTAGGTCCACATTTCAAAACACAGTGGGGTGTTTGCCAGTCGCCAAGGAAACACTTAGTGCATTAGCATATTATCATGCTTTTCGTGTTCCCTCAAGGATGAAAGAGTTGTGTAAGTGGCTTTAGGGCTGGCAATTTCACTTATCAATCAGCTTATTGAATGTGAGTAGTGAAGGGCAATAAAAAATAAATTGTCTTCTTCGTGTCACAAGCTGGTTACATTCGCATAAATTATACCTAGGGATATTACCAGATTGAGAAATGGAGATAAAACACATTTTTTTCTTCTCTTTTTTTCTATTATTTATACAATCTTTGAAAAGCACCCTAAAGGTGAAAAGGTGCTCCAACTCAACTATTTCTGTTTTTTTTTTTTTTTTTTTTTTTTTTTGCTGTACCTTTTACCACACCTGGAAGAAAACACCATTAACGAGTAGAGAGCTCACACACAAGCTGATTGTGCCTTGTTTTTCTCAAGTAAAATGTTTACCTGGTGTCTGCCAGCGGATCAAGTAAAACGCCATCCTTTTTCCACATGAAACTCATAGGCTTGTCTCCATTTGGTGGACACTCCAAGCGAAATCCCTCGCCTCGTTTTAAAGACTGGTTCACGAATTTCACATCAAACCGAGGGGGCACTAAAAATTAAAAAAAAATAATCAATTTATACGTTCATTCAAAACTACATTTATTTTGTTTAAAGACTTTTATTTGCCACTAAATAACCGGAATAAATAATCGTTTCTGAATGAATTCACCTGCTAAATAATATTAACGGTGTGACGTAGTTTATTCTCGTTTAATGTATTGGCGCTAGTGTGACGCGACCGAAAGTTGAAACATTCGGCACGTCAAATAAAAATCTTTTAAAAATTGATCGATCAAATAAAATAATCACCTTGGACAGTCACGTGAACCGCTGTGCTGAGTCCATCACCAATACCGTTTGAAGCTTTACAAAAATAATGTCCAGCATGGTACTCGCGTGCTCTAACGAATACCAAACTCCCATTCGATAAAATTGACAAATCAGGACTCATTTCAACCGGCTCCACAAATTCTCCAACAGTAGCTCCTTTAAATTAAAAAAAAATTCATATTAATCAATATTACTCAAGAAAAACATTGTATATCTTAAAAAAATAAAAAAAGATTTAATACAAAAGCAATTTCCGCGTCTTTACTGAAATCTCATTTTTTTTTTCTTTTTTGCCCTCTGCATTTACGATAAGAAAAGTAAAACATCATAAAAATAAAAAACCCGACAATATCGATCTAATTTTAGCAAGTAAACAGCTTTATGTCTCTTGACTCAGTAACTGGACTGAAAATTTAGCACCCTCAAAAAAAAAAAAAAAAAAAAAAAAAAAAAAAAAAAAAAAAAAAAAAAAAAAAAGAATAAGAAAATTGCCTCATCTCTTATACAACACTTTTTGATCCACTTTTTGGCACGCTTCCTTTAATAAGCAACAGGTATCAATCATTTAAGCTTCGCTACTGCTTATTTTTAAGCTTAAAAGTAAAGAAAGGCAAAACAGAAAAAAAAAAGAAAAAAAGAAAATAAAAGATAGATGACTGAAATTAAGAAGGGGAAGGAATGCATGCAGGAATTATCGTGGTATGTGTTCGAGTTGTTGATACGTCACGCTTGATTAAAATATGTGGCCTGTGGTGCGTGAATCTTGAGTGCACACCCACAAACAACAATGTAATGTACATTTAATCTTCCCCTTACCCATTTTAATCAATTAAAAGCACATTAAAAATCCGATAACCTTCAGCATCGAAATCATTAACCCTTTCATTTAACCGAATCGAGAAGAATTCTGTATCAGTTTCCAACTTCGTATAAGCTGCAAGATGGTGGAATGGAGAAAATAAAGCAACGAGAAGCCTCTTATAACCAACTTCAGGATCAAAAGAAGAAAATGTGGACGAAGGGCAATGGCGTCTTAGGAGATTTGCGCCTGGCCAACTTAAATCCCTCGTGATGTTCGTGCACCGAGCAATGTCCATTCATTTCATTCACTTTACCACTATAACAAACCCATAGTCTTATACAGCTTTTATACTTGACGCCCATCTTCTTTTTCATTATAGCCATTACCGGAGAACCAGGTGCAAATGAATACACGCCGATGATAATCTTATACTCAACCATAACTCAACTTCATATTTTAATGAATAATAAACTTGTTTTATTATTAAAAACAATGTCTAGGATTTTAAATAATTGATTCAAGCTCAACAACCCAAATACCGACACCGCAAACACAAATAAACAGACAAATTTTGGTTATACCAAAAGCTGCAATATTCCAGAACAGCAATGAAATTTATGACTTTTGTTGCAAACCGTTGTAACTTTCTCGACTAACCGTTTCTATTGGTATTAGAGCCACTTACTTTACATTTTAAAGTTTTGTGAGACTTTGTGGTACTCATCACGCATGACTTTAAATGTTGGAGAAGAGAAAAAGAAATGTTAGTACAATTTCATTCTGCTTTTATATTTTTCTTTTCATTTTTATGTGTTTTTAGTACAAGCTTTAGAATGAATTATATTCGGTTTTGATTTGCTACTGAAACGAGATCATCGTACAGAAGGACTCGACCTTTGCTGTCAACTTGCCAGCAGACATGAGCCCAGTGCTTAAGACGGTTATAAAACTTTCATGTGTAACGATTCGAGCGATATGTTCTTGGATCCCCTTTCTACTACAGTTGAAGAATCAGTAAATGCTCCCTGCACCTGGGGTCCCATTTTTCCCACTTCCACCATTTATAAGCACACGCACTGCCGAGTGTTAAGTGGCCTTTCAGAATGGGGAGTAAGAAAGAAGGCTGGAAAAGATGAAAATTGGGGAAAGAATAGGACACGTCAAGAGACACATTCGAAGAGCGACTACAGGGAGTAAGAGGGAAGAAAGAGTTATTTAATTTCACGAGCACGCGCATATCAAACTTTTATATAAAAAAAAAAAATGTAGCAGGAAGAGAAAATGGAAAGAGAAAAAAAATCTCATTTGTTTTTAATATACGAATAAAAAAATAATATATTGGAAAAAGATTTTTTCTTCCCTTTTTAAATCATTTGTGCAAAATTTGACATTTTCTCTTTAGAACTGGGATGAAAAGTAAACCACAGAAAGGGAAGAAACCAAACTAATAAGAAAAACACAGATGTTTATGAAATGGTTGTTAAAGTCGTTTGCTTGGTGGGTTTAATCCAGCATGAAATAATGGTAAAACGGAAACATCAAGTCAAACGCACATGGTTCAAATAATTAAAAACATAAAGTCGCATAGTGATTGCTATTGAGAGAAAATTACATAATTTTTTTTGGGAAAATTCTTATTTCGAAATTAAAATTAAGACAAATCAAATAACAATAATTTAAAGTAGCAAATTTAAAAGACTCGATATACTGTTTGTCCTACAGCATTGAAACAGATTGGAATTCAAACCTGCATCATTAAATTCCTCCAAACACCGCAACCCATGCAGTAAACCCAATTTGTTGACCCTATATGCAATATGCACGCAATTATCAACTAATATACGAGCTACCGTATTTCTTCGATTACTAGCCGCCACGAAATTGTAGCCGCCCTCGATTAAAAGCCACGAAAACCAAGAAATACAGTAATTCCAAAAAAAAACGTAAATAAGAGTCACCATTCGTATTTGAAATTACGTTCATTTTTAATAACAATATAAGATGAATGTAATGTTTGTAATGTATTAATTCTCGTCTTAATATAACGTGGACCAACTCACTAACTTATGCTCAACAGTCCAAATTGATTTCAAAAATGGTTTTAAACTATCCTAAAATCGTTTTCTGCACACAAGAACTGACACGACCCGTTTGGTTGGTAAAATATATAACTACTAACTTTATTCAGTCAAAACCTCTCCTTAAATACTCAAGAAGGAACAATCTAGAATGTCTAAGATTAAACAAACTCCTGTGATTTGTCAAACATCAAATCTGTCCTAGCTGTCACAAAAAAGGGGGTGAACAAGGGTTTTTCCCATTTAGGTCAATTTCTCAAAGACCACCAATTTTGTCTTTGTCTCAAATATTCTCTTTCAAAACAATATCCTGTTGTACACAAAGCCAATATCCTGTTGTACACACAGGGCCATATACGAGAATTTAAATTTCTTACCCATTTAAACACTTCCAAAAATACAAAACACACACAAATATCTTTCAACTAATAACACACAAAAGAACACTTTAAAAACTCCTCAGTTTTAACATAATGTGTTAAACACGTTAAAAAATGTACAATTTATTGTAAAATAAGCTCGAATTTGTTGGTGTCCTCGACTATTATTCGAGTCACAATGTGACTCTTAATCGCTAAAATACGGTATACACATTAAATAGCAACATAATAATTTTAAAAAAAAGAAAGCATTTAGTGTTGTCCATTAAACTGAAGCAACAGTATTACCTTGTGTTTTCATCCATGTGACCTTAGGTTCAGGAAACCCATTTGCTTGACAATCCAGTTGTAGAGAATGTCCTAGTAACATAGAGGAATCCCGCGGCTCCAGCGTCCACCTGGGAGGAACTGCAGCGAGAAGAAGAAAGGTCAAGTTTCATGATCCGAACCAAATGTCGCCTCTATTTTAACCCTCTTGGCACAAGATCAAGAAACAAAAGAACTCACGAAATGATTTCAGACCCCCCAATTCGCTTTTCCTAAAAGTTTATAAATTTAAAAATCAAATTTGATTTATTGATTTGCAATTTTTTTTCTCCCTCATTTCCTTTTATTTTTCTCAAGTTTCTCAGCTCGTCCAAGAAAGGAAATACGAGACAATTTGTGCAACACACTTTAAAATATATATAAATAAGCAAATCAAAAGTCTACAGGAAGGTACAGGAGGATTAGGGAGGTTAAACAAACTTACCTGTAAACAGGCTAACATCAGAAACAAATGAGCAACAGTAAAGTTCAATGCGGGTGTTTATATGTGAGTAGAAAGGTTAATAGGAATTAAAAAGGACGGGTTGGCTCCCCCTTTGGATGTCTGGACGATGCTAATAAGAAGAGAATTGAAAGAAATTCCAATCGAATCAGTTTGTTGTCCTATAGCTGGCATCTGGGACCACATCACTACTGCAAATTTCTTAAGCAACTCAAGAGTTAATAGTAGTTTTTTTTCTCCATGTTGTGTAAAATTGTATTTCATATTTCATATTTTATATTTTCATTTAAAAAAAAAAAAAAAAAAAAAAAAAAAAAAAAAAAAAAAAATCCACTTGCCTGCCCCACCAGTCAAAAAATTAATTTTAATCATTTTTTTTTTATATTTTTTAATTTTTTAAAATTATTTTCTAAGTTAAAAAAAGTTATCTATCTTTTGTGATGAGTTTGTTTGTGGTTAAAATTTTGTTTCCATTGAAAAATCGGAGGAAAGAGTCGAGGTTAGGATAGGACGAAAGGGGGGAAAAAAATCTAGAAATTGTAAATGCAAAACAGTTCAAGAATATATATATATTTTTTGTTAGCATTTTGAGATATGAAAAAAAAAACTTAGATATACGACGTATATAAACATTTAAAGAGAAAAAAATATCCTTACAAGTATAAATAGATATATAAATATATAAAATATATATTTATACAAATATTAGAAAACATTGAAGTACCGTACGTACAAAATATCTCAAAACTACAAACGTTCCATATTATTTATAATGTACAAAAATAGTGAACGTTCCATAGAGATAAAATGCAAAATTCAAGCTCAAAACTAATATCTAGAAAATAGTGGTTACTATACTTTCAAGTACCAACAGCTCTTAAAAAATGCTAATCAAAGATGTTGTTGATACATATGTATAGAAATCTTTTTTTTTTTTTTAGAAAAAAAAAAAAAAAATAGCAAAAAAAAAACTACACCAAGACAAAAACGGGCAAAAGTGGTTTCAAAAACGGTCAAAAATGGATATATAGATAGATAAAAATGCGCAGGCATTTATTGCATAAATAAAAAAAAAATAAAAAATCACGTTCGACATGCAATTAAAAACATTACGTGGCAATAGGATTAAAGTGGAAAAAATTACAAACTTTTAAATTAGAAAAAATATCAATTTTTGGATTAATTTTTAGAAAAATAAAAAAAAATTCCACTTTAATTTTATTGTCTTTTCTTCCAAAAAATAAAAAAAAGGGATATAAAAAAGCCAAAGCGGTGAAAAAGTGTATTAAAAAAAACCGGAAGTTCTTTAAATAACAAAAAAAGTTAGAAGAAAAAAACAAAAAAACAAAAAAACTTCCGGCGTGGGCGAGTGTATTTACCGTAGACGACTAAAGGGACGGTGAAGGTGGCGGTCGCCGCGTGGTTACTGGCGATGCACGTGTAATTGCCGCTGTGGGCGCGACTTAAAGGGTCAATTGACAAGACGCTGGAGTACTCGTCAAACGCCCTCACACTCATGCCGCCCACGTCAGGTACGATCGGCAGACCATCTTTCTCCCATCGAATGACCAGGGGAAGATCCCCGCGGCTAACCACGCACGAGACGCGCACGAGCATGCCGTCGAGCAGGTGCTCGTCTTGGAAAGTGAAGGGCACGATCTTTGGGGGGACTGCAAAACATAGTCCATCAGTGGAGAAACAGCCAAAATGGTATATACATATTAAACGATAAAACAAACGATAAAAAAAAAAAAACCAAAAAGCTAAAAGGTAAAACGAAAAAAAGGGGGTTGATAGTCACTTGAAGTCCAAAAAAAGTAGGATCAACATCGGTCAAGACTATATACAGTGATAGATATTGAAAAAAAAAAAATTTTTTTAATTTTTTTTTTTTGAAAAAAAATAAAATTCATATATATATATATATATATATTTATATAGTAATTTGTATGAGAAAAAATATGTATAGAGCAAAAAAATGAATGAGAAAAAAACCAAAAAGAAAAAAGAATGAAAAAGAACAAAAATGGTGGTGGCAGTGGTTGGTGTGGTTCCAAGCAGGTTGGTTGGTTTTGTCTTTAAATGGATTTTACACACTGTTTAGTACTCTGCACTTCTCTCTATAAAGCGGATATAACACAGCATAATTAGTTGGTAAGGCCTTTACCGTTGACCACCAATTCGGCCGTGTAGTTGACCGTGGCCGCTGAATTGTGTGCCAGGCAAGTGTAGTTGCCACTATGTGATTGTAGTACCGACTCGATTGTGAGGATACTGGAATAGTCGTCGATTTCGCGGACCACCACGTGATCCGAAACCGGAATAGGGGCACCGTCCTTGTGCCAACTGATGGAAAGTGGCAAATCGCCCTGGTAAACTACGCACGAAATTCGGGCCAGAACACCCTCAAATAAATGATCACTCGGAAACGAGAAAGGGACGATCTTTGGAGCAACTGTGAATAAAAAAATGTTGGAATAGGGGTTAAATAAAAGGGGGCCATTTCTGCAACGCCCTCTTCTGGACAGCTGTGGAATTATGGCGCTAAACTTGTGTGTAAATATAAAAAATTAAACACGTTTCAATTAAAGAAATAAACAAATAAATAAATAAATAAGTTTAAAATGTAGATTAGAATAAAATTTATGATAAAAGTGATTGAATGTTTGATTTAAATGTAAACAGAGGACGCTCACAAGTGCTTGGGACAAGACATAATGCAAGAACATGGATACAACAGCGTCCTTGGCACTGCTTCAAATGAATAATAAAATGTAAACGATTGAATAATTGTAAAAACTTGGTATCCGGAATCACTTTTGAAATTTATTTCAATTTTGAAACCAAAATTTTATGTTTTTTTTTTTTTTTTTTTAAGATTTATTTTGATTTTTAATATAAATTTGCATAAAATTAGCGTTCCGGAGGATCCAAGCATTGTAAATAAAACGTAAAGCAATAAATTAGAACTACTTTTTAATTATTAAAAAATAGGCACCACATATAAATCAACAATTTCGCACAAATAAAATGGTTCAGACTTGACGACAAATTCACAGGCAGAGTACGATGGGCACGAAAACAGACACACGATTGACTCACTTCAATTCCCTGCACCTCCTCATCACAAACAGAGGACGTGGGGTACAAAAATGTAATAAAAAAAAAAAAAATTAAAAAAAAAAAAAAAAAATTAAAAAATTAAAAAGCGGACGCGCGCGTCACATAAAATTGACGGCGGACAAACATATACGGGAGGGGTGCTGGGATTAAAAAGTTAAAACAACCCCTCCCGCTATATTTAATAAAAATAATTAACTACACCAAACCATCACCCTAAAAAAAATCACAGGTTGGTTTTAGACACGCACATGAGACAAAAAAATTCGCAAAAAAAAAAAAAAAATTGGATAAAGAAAAAATATATCGACACGGTAGGCCACACGGCAGAGCACGAGAAACAGACAGTTACACAACCGGGCTCGACACGTCACATGATCACGTGTAACAAACGTGACGTCAAAAATATATAATATATAAATGGACGTGCACAGGGGAGACGGGAAAAAATATTTCGTTGTCAGTTTTTTATTTCGTTACCGTGCACCAACAGTTGAGCTGTGTAGTTGATTGCGGCGGCCATGTTGGCGGCGATGCACGTGTAGTTGCCCGTGTGTTTTGATGTTACACTTTCAATGTGCAGTGAGTTGGCGTGCTCATCGTAATTGCGCGTGAGGATTCCCAGGGCTGATGGCAACTCGTGCCCATCCTTCAGCCATCGGAAGGAGATGGGGAGGTCGCCCTGGGATACAGCGCACGTGATGTGTGCGCGCATCCCCATGTAGAACTGGTCGTCTAAGAACGCGAACGGAATGATTTTGGGCGGGACTAAAGGAGAAAAATATAAAAAAAAACACAAGGAGAGGAGATAATAAAAATGGAGAGCGGTAGTGACAACGTCAATATACGGGTACAAAAAAAAATCTAAAAAAAAAAAAAAAAAAAATCCATCACCCACCCCTCAAAAGAGAGGAAAATAACATCTAAAAAAAAAAAAAGTCACTGCTTTTATGCGGCGCACATTTCGTAACCATAGCAACCTCATCCCCACCGCTCCCCACTTTTCGGAGTGAAGTAAATAAATAGATATGGTAGGAGAGCAGTAGTTAGAAGCACTCGCTCGTGCTGTGAGGTTTACCGTTGACTGATAGCTGCGCGGTGTACTGCGCAGTCGCCGCCTCATTCGTCGCTATGCACGTGTAGTTGCCATTATGCCGCGGCGTTACGTGACTTATGCTCAGAATGCTGGAATAGTCGTCTAGGTCGCGCACGGTGACGCCGGCAAGCCCCGACTCCTGCAATGGATTTCCATCCTTGGTCCAGCGCAAGTAAAGAGGCGCGTCGCCTTCGCTCGCCACGCACTGCAGCCTTGCCCGCATGCCTTCGCGCACTAGCTCGTCTTGAAACGAGAAGGGCGTGATTTTGGGAGGCACTGTAATGCAACGGGATGGTCAGGCTCGGTTTTACGCACAAAGCTCTTGCTGCCTGAAATTTTAACGAGACAATAGGCGCCGTCAATACGTCACTTAAATCCGCTCGCAAAAACTCATTGAATGCGCCTACTGTCTCACCTTTTTTTTTATTTCATTAATTTCATTTCACGCCTCATTCAACGGCGTTTTATTGGTCACATATTGGTTCATTATGAGACCATACTGGTTCTGGCAAAATGTCATTAGTGCATCTACAGATAGGAAATTTCGTCCTTCATTCAATAAATCCACCATCCGTATAGACAGATGTATGTTTCTAATACATAAAGCCAATCAGGCAGCAAGTTGCAGTTGCTACAATTCATTACCTGCATTGAATTCACGAAAAACAAACTTACCCAATAAAAACACAACCCTGAATGTGAATAATCACAAGTTATATCGATTTACTAGTCATACGCATTAAAGCCTAGCCATTGAATTCTGCTCTTTTTTACTAGTCATCTGGCAAATTACCCTTATTCGATGCTAAATTTACTGCCATAGGGTTGAATAACGACAGGAAATTGTGTTTGAAAAAAAGTTTAAAGGCTTCATGACACAAAAATGTAAGTCAAAGTAACAATTCGTCCTACCGAAAAATTAACCAAACATCGCTACAAAATTAAATTAAAAAAAAAAAAAAAAAATCAATTTCTTTTCATTCAAATTCAATTTCAGCTTCTTAGAATTTTTTTTAAATTAAAAAAAAGTCGGAATTGTAATTGAAACATTCCAATACCGAGCATTTATTAGGTAGTATTTTTTATCCAGGCTAATAATGCGCGTGTTTTCATAAAAAAATAAATTCGAATTCTAAATAATTAATTTTCATGTCATAACCCTTAAAAAAAAAAAAAACTATTGCCGTTAACTAATACCTACGTCAATTAAACAAAGCCGGTTGGAAAATGAAATTAAGCAGATGCAGACATGCCTCTGGTAGAAGATTAAACCAACTCATTAATTGTCAAAGCTTTACAACAGTTAACGATTTGTGGCTCAAACTATACGAGCGTCTCGGCTCGTGTTTAGTGTTTGCCGTTGTCAGTTGTCACGGCAACGAGGTCCACAAAAATTGACCTCGGAGCACTTGAACTATAAGGCGGCAAACTCCGTTTTCGAGTCGCATCTTGCTTTACATGATACTTTCCTAAACTGTTACCGTTAAATGTTCTCATTCACGCCATTATTAAAAGTTCAAGGTCTTAAACTCTTAAGCACGTTCATTTTATTTACTATGTTTTATTTTTTTTATTTTCGTTTTTTCTTTTCATTTTTCTTATTTCATTTTCAGGTTTTAATTAATTAGAAAACTAATTTTCTGCTCGTTTTATCTTTGCCATCTGCAACATTTAATAAGTTTTTTTTTCTTTCTTTCCTTTTTCTATTTAAAAATCTTAAAAAATGTTAATTTGTTAAATTAATTTCATTTTTCAAACTTTAATCGTGCAATTATTAACTAGAAATGGTTAGGACGCGTCTAATATTCGCTGTCTTAAACTTGTCTTAAATTTTTTTAGCTGCTAAGGCGGAGATTTTATTGGCAAATGCGCCGCAGATGAAATCGTAAAAATTAATAAAAAAAAAAAAAAAAAAAAGTGGAAATCCGCGCATGCGTATTTCAAGTAACACAAGATTGCAAGGTCATTATTTGTTCATTAAATCGATTAAATGAGCATAACGTTTTCCATTGTGTCATTTAAATAACCGAAGTTAAATGATTTATCTTTTCAACGATGATTCGCCATTTTAGAAACGTTAAATATTTTTTCTAAAAAAAAAAAAATCTATAAAATTCAAAATATTAAAAAAAAAAAGTTTAAAAAAAATTATTGATAGAAAAAAAAAAAATTAGATGAAATACCCACCACCAACACTTGAAATCGACAATAATAATTTTTCTGTTTTTAAAGAAATAAAAATCTCAACTTACCCATGACTGCCATTTCCACGTGTTCCTGTGCACTTTGGCCTTTGTCATTGACAACCGTGCACGTATATTTTCCACTGTCAGCAGCACGTTGTACTTTACGTATAACGACTGTACCATTGGGAAACGCTATTTGGCGTAAATTAAATGGAAGCGCCCTACCATCTATTCAAATATAAAAATTAAAAATATTTAAAATGTAAATGAATTCCCGAAACAACACCTTTTATTAAAATGATTTCAATTTCGAATTAATCACAGTTCATCTAATGCGCAATTTACCCCTGCTGCATTACCACCCATTCCCGACGAAACCACACCGAGTTCAATTTGTTAAATTAGTGGACCGCGCACACTCACATCTGACATGCAAGAACTAAAAATCTTATCCGATATAACGACCTCGGGGCTTCTGTTTTCCAAATTTCTTGGCTCGATGCCCAAAACTAACAAGTTATCTCTACTCAAACATCAACTGCATTCACTGGTTAATTCATCAGCTCCCGAGTTCAGAATCAACATGTAAATAAGACATACAAAACAAAATTATCCTAATTAATTTTGCTACTTATTCGCGCTTCTGTAGGTAAACACTAAACTGGAAGCTTGATCCAATAAACGATCGTTATTCGATTTATGCTGATTCTCGTGAAAGATCCTCGCACCACATCTCTACACGATCTCACGTCTCATGTTGCCTGATTACGTGATGGCATTTTATTTATTGTAAATTTATAGCGGATCTCAATCGATAATTTTATCTAATTCAATAAACATTTTAGTCACGGGATTTTAGCATGCAAAGAGAGTTGTTCCGTGGTGAAATATGTGAAAATTCAGTTGCAGGTGGGTGAAAAACATTACCTTAAATCAGACATGCATGAGAAAAACAATTGGGATTCCCAAGTATACTGACCAGGCCCAGTGCAGTATAACTTGCGTGTTCCCAAACTATTGTTGTAACTCAGTTTAACTACAAATTCAAACTGCACATTACATTCTGCGCATGCGTGTAACATGGCGTTTAATAAGCTTGTTGCACAAAATGCTCACAAAAAAAACAACAAAAAAAAACAATATCTTGTTACCATGCTGTAAATTACTTTTGTTAATGTTTACTGTAGAGTCTCTGTAATCTAACATATATCGGACTGGCGGGTTATTGGATTTTGAATAAAAAATAAAACTACAAAACAAATCACTGTTATTAATACACCAACTTAGCAAAACTAATCATACAATTCAGAGTACTGGTCAAACAACTAGTAACTGACTACTGTACTGTATACATCATTATCTCTTTGTCGCACACACGCACACATAGACAAGTCGTAACACAAAATTACTAGACGTGTCGTACTTGGGAAATGTCGGATTCCAGAGACTCTATTGTATTATTTTATTTGAGCATTAATAGGTTTGATACTGTTAAATAACAACTGGGAAATCATCCGCGCAAAATAGGATGCGCAGTATGATTTCAAAATATTGAGCGCGAACTGTAGTTTGGTACCTTTTTCCCAATTAATACTTGTAACTGGATACCCGTAGTAGAAACAATTTAATCGAACATCTTCACCGGCAACCGCAGTGACTTTTTCTAAAGGCCGTATAGCAGGACGCCCTGTTTAAAAAAAAAAAGTAAAATAATTTAAAAAAAAATATTAATTTTCGTTTGTTTATTGTTATTGCACCTTCCTCTCAATAAATTTAATTTAAATTTTTCAACTTTTGCAATTTCAATTTCCATCTCGACAAATCCACATCAAAGGAATTGCAAACACAAAATTGTTCAAACTACACAAGCAAGCACATTTCCATCTATAATTTAACTCATTTAACCCCTTCTTGGCTCGCGAGCTTACATACCATAAATATTGAGGCGAGCAATATGCTCCACAGTCCCGGCTTTATTACTAGCCAAGCAACGGTACGTGCCACCGTCTTCCCATCGTGTCTCCGTTACGTTGAGAACGCTCACTATGCTGCCGTCAGTGTCAGCGCGTCCCACAACACGGATCCGCTCTGATGACTGGAGGGAGACGTCGTCCACGAACCACGTAACGACCGGCGCGGGACTCCCCGTGGCCACACACGCCAAAGAGACGTCAGTTCCGGACTCTAGGGTATTCTCATCAAACACTCCAACCAATTCGGGTGCAGCATCTGAAATATATATACAGAAAAATAAACTTACAGCTCACTTTAACATCTTCGTACGTTTCCTCAGAGCGCTAAATAAAAAGCCAACCTTGAGATTACTTTTTGTTTCGCTTTCTTTTCTCGCAGCAAATAAAGCAGAATTTTAATCAGCTATTCAATTTGTTCCGTTGTAACATACGGTACGTACTCATTTAAATTTCTCGCTGTACTGGTGCGTTTTGGTATTCTAATTTTCCACTCTTGCTTTATTTGCTGTTCGTTTAAAATAACAGCCTAAAGCAATGACAATTTATGCGCTACAGAGTAAAATCAAGGAAATCTCGCTTTACCAACAAAAACCGATAATAAGATAACAGCTTGGAGAGTATATTATCTCATTACTAATGAAAAAAATCGCGGTAAATCATAGTGGAATGAAGTTAGAAGCTCCTAACTTATAAAAAAAAAAAAAAAAAAAAAAACACGTATAAACACATGTTTACGTCAAAATTTACGCCAAAACATAATTAGCAACAAATTAGACGGTGGCATTCTCATAGCTGTAATGAAAAATGTAGAAATTTAAATATTTTGTGATTCGGTAATTTTTATGCGATTCCTGCATCAGCAAAACATGTATCGCTCACCTGTGACACATCGACCGCAATATTATAATACAAATGCAAGAAAATCATTTATTCACACCAACACAAATGTGTAATTGCACACAACACAATTCAAATTAAATCTCCAAAGTTTAATAAATGCTTCGTGCGGGTCTCTTTTGTGGAAAACTCAAAAAACCTATTATTGATAAAACTCGCACAGCTTTTTAGCCGTGTTTCCGCCAATTCTATTGACAAACTCTTAAATAAAATAAAAAAAAACAAATTCAAAATTCAAAACAAATAAAAATTGCATGTCTTCTCTTTAATTCTCATTTAATGAACACATGCACATCCATTAAAATCATACAAACAATGAATAATTAACTAAATCAGCTAAACTCATCCAGTAGATTGTAATTTAGCGCAATAAGCTTCCAAAAAAAAAAAAAAAAAAAAAAAAAAAAATTAGAAGATGACGAAGAAAAAAATCCTTCAGATCCCATTCAACCAATTTAAGAACACATAAAAAAAATTCCCATAAATAAATTAGATCCCATTTATGTTTGCGATAAAACCCAAACATAATAACATAAATTCCTTATTACAATTTCGTCTTGAGTCAATGATCTCCACTCGAGATCATCTTCGCATGGTTTCTACGGTAACAGAAACCTAAAACATTCACGTGAAAGCAAAGCAAAGCACCGAGTGAATGGCAGGGTGGGGAAGCGAAGGGAAGACGTAGAGACATCCACATCAGAGCACGCACGGTGGAACCGTGTCCAAAGGTTGATCTGCATATTGGCTTCACATGCCGTTATCGCCTCAGGCGAGATACGACTCCGTTACCAAGCAACGGGGGTCGTTACCTGGGGTTAGTTCGCCTTTCCTTCGTCTCTTTTAGCCGCCTGATTTATTTACAGCGCCCCAAACACCTACCTTGGTTTCCCCAACCTCGTTTCGGGGGCATTCGGTTGCCAATCGCGTATCTGGAAGAATGAAGGGGTGTTTGGAAAAGAGGGCGAGGGGTATCCACTTATCATTTCTGTAAACACGGTTCAACGTTGCTTGTTTGTGCAAATCATTTGGAGAAAAAAAAGAAAGAAAAGAAAAGAATTTTTTTTCTTCTTTTATTTGTTTAAAGCACTTTGTATTCACCTCTAAAGCGAGAGGTTTTGTGGTTTGGGCGTTGGCCAGCATTCAAAATGTGGTAAATTGTTATCAATAAACTTTCGGTTCAAATTATCGACCTTATTGAAATTTCGATAATTGGATAATTGCGCTGGCCCCTGAGCTTAGCAGCTCGCAATAAGACCCAAGCTGCAGCCGGGAAGTATGTTTGATCCATGTGGTTTAGCCATGATCCACCAGGTGTGGCAATTAAATTTTTAATTATAATTTTTTAGCTTTTTTTAATTATAAGTAATTGGTCAGCAAAAGTCATGTGAATCTGCTTTATCAAAGACGTTATTAAGCGCGTTCGTGTTTGTTTTTGACGTTATAGGTTCTCCAAACAGGAAATATGATTTTTACATCATATTTCAAAATGACTGATCCTCGGAAATGAGAAAGAACGATCTTCTGTAGGCTGGACATAAAACCATTTTCCATGCACACGATTTCTCCAATTTAGAAGCAAATAAGTATGATTGTTTTCAACAAAATACGTGCATTTTAAGTGCAGAATGTATTTTGTATGTAACAAAATGCAATTTCAGTTGCAAATTTTGAAAAACGTCACAAAAATCTCATTCACTAAGACTTAAAGTCATCGAAAAAAACTATGACATTTCAGCAAACAAACACATGCAGTCGAGGAACCATACTAGACTCGCCCGGGTTTTCCCCAGACGATCAGCGGATGGCTTTCCCTTGGTACAAGTGTTTGAATACCGGGTCAAGTCATCCGGTCCTTTATCAAATGCCGCCGAAATTCGCTTCGAAACAAAAGAGAAATCAACAACCGACAAAAACGAATTCAAACCCGCGTGAAAAACCAGCAACATACAATCGAGCTCGCCCACAGCTTGCTCGAGATGTGGTCAAATTAGTCTCTTAATTAGTTGCTTGTGTTTTTCCCACATCAATTCTTTAAGTTCAAGGCCCCAATTTGGGTACCCCATGAGATATAAATACCCCTTATTTTGTACTAACCCTCAACATTTTCTACTAAAATGACTGATATTTGATCTTGCATAAAATAAATATTATTCCATAAAATTAGAATTTTATATGAACTGACAGTAGTAAACAACCCGAACATATTTCAAACTGAATATCTTAATGTGTGCGTATTGCTTAAGTTAATGTAATTAATGTTGAAATCCTTTTATTAAAATAAACATAATCAGTTCCCAAAATCAAAAACAAACTGAACGCGCCCGTACTGCTTAAATAAGCACGAATGAGCAAATGCTTAATGATTGCTCTGAATTCCTAGAGTCTGGGGCGAATTTTATCTTTTCCATTAATTCGAATTAGAAAATGATTTCAGTGACTCAATTTCACGGAAAGATTTCCACCCTCCCTTTCTTCCCTCTTCAAATAAACGACAAACTAAGTAATAATAGATAATATTCCCTAACTGTGTACATAACCATTTCATCATTTCAAACTAGAAAACTTAAAATAAACAAATAAATGCACTCGAAGCAAATTGCATTAATTAATGCGCTTGGACAACGCCGAACCGATCGTATATTTGACAGAATTGATAAACTTTTCAATCTGATCCGATAACAATCGCGTTAATGAACGCAGGTGCAAATTGCACAATTTGTCGCCGAAATTACGAGTTTCGAATCTGACCTATAGAATTAGTCACAACTTTGATTAGTTATCCTTGACGATTAGCATCGAGGGAAACGAATAAATGACAATATAATTGGAGTATTAATGTCGGAATAAATGTTTGCTTAATAAGTTCGAACCGCGCCCTAGAGGCGGCGGCTTTTAATTGAAATGTTTGCACACTCTGACCCGTCTTGGAGCTTGTAAATTAAAAATTGACCACAAAGTTATCTCGCACGCACTCACCTCCCAGTATAAGTTGCCCGGCTCCCTGAGCCGATTCTTGGTTATTGCTCACTAAGCACTGGTACATTCCTTTATCAGTCACGTGCACTGATGCAATAGTGATGGTGTCGTCGGATAACGTCTTCTCAGCATCCGACTGCAACTTCCGACCGTCTTTGTACCACGATACAGAAACGACTGGAAACCCGGTCACGACACAACGGAAAGTGGCCGATTTGCCAATGTCCACTACTTGCTTTTCCGGCAGAATGCTGACGGTAAGTGACGCTGAAATGACAAATAAAATAAAATTTTAAAAAATATATATATATTTTTATTTTTAAATTTATTTTCAGTCGAAAAATTGATGAAGATTTAAGTTTATTTGGTAAATCCACTTTTCCTTTGCCATAAACCCTTTTCTCTTGTTTCCATCTATAAAGATGAGGCGATCAATACAGGCTGGGCAAAACAAGATCACCGAATAAAGGAAAGGGGGAGATGGAAAGAGGGGTTGGAATGAAGGACTTCCTTCTCGAATCTAATGGCAACTCGATCGATACATCCATCAACACTCAAGAGACTTCCACTTGAAGGTTAAAAAGAAAATAAGAAGAAATAGACGGGAGGAAAAAATATGAAGAAAAAAAAAAAAAGAAGAAAAGAAGAAAAAAAAATGAAAAGAAAAATACAATTTTTGAGCAAAATCAAACTTATGGCTTATCTGTGAAAAGTTTTTCCCAGAATAGGAAAATCCCTCTTAACTAAGCGACATAAATCAGGCAAGAAAATGGGAATTTTCGAAACCGTTGGCCTAGGGTTTGAAAATTCCCATTTTCCCAAAACAATCTCATCATCATACATCGATAGGAAACTCGATTTCTACATTTGGATTTCCTAACCGGGAGTAACCGGTTTGAAAATATTTTCTATAAAACAAACAAAATTGATAGCGTAAAGCAAAAATAGGTTGCATCGTATTGATTTTTTCGTAATTGAAAATCAATCAAATAATGGACTTTGTGTTGCAAAATTATGTAAAAAAATAATAACATTACAAGTATAACAAAAGAAAAAAAAAGATTAATGCTTTACGATTAGTAATTTATACTAAAATCTATCGGTAAACCAAGTTCGTTGTATTGCTAGTGCTTTTATTATGATTTAGATTTATTGCACAGTACATGTCACATTTCGCACGTTTAATGACATCTAGCTAACGGTAATTTACATATGTTTTCTGAAAACAATTTCTTTTAAACACAAATAATTCACGATTTTGATTAATTGCCTTTAAATTAACGTGCAGTAAATATATAACAACAATAATCCCACATTTAAAGCTCGAATATTAATGTTTAGCAATTCCAATTTGCTAAGACCCACGAATAGCACTTTGCATGATTTATTCGCATAAGTTAAAGGCCGAATGAGTCATAATCGTGTTACCAATTAAAATACACAATTAAAAAAAAATCACTACACAATGTCATGTCGCGCTGCTTGACGTCATTAAGTCCTAATGTTTGAACAAACATGCGCAGATTTCAAACTCGGTGCATTCGTAAAATCATTTAGACCAAACAGCATTTTAAACAACACATTTAAACGGCTTTTTAAACAGCTTGCCTCGCTCTAACTCGGAAAATGGCGACCACCTTCGTCAGATTTCAGTTGCAGTGCGCACGCGCGCGACATTTAATCAACAAAACGTATTGAACAGCAAGTTAAATACGACTATAAATGCGTCTACCGATCCATTAAATTAAGTTTTAGAGCCATAAACTGCAAAATACACCATTTTCGACAATTATTGATTACTTTCTTTCTGTCTACATCCATCTAGAATTGTGCACTACCAGTGATCACTTTAAATGTCCCCAAGTTTTCCTTCAAAGACAGATGTTTGGCACATAAAACCTCAGAGCTTTGAGGTTTTAATAATATTCCTCTAGCTGCTTGCCGTACATACGACTGAAGAAGAGAAAAACACAAATAAAGCATATTCATCTTGTCATTCCCACCCCTCCATCAATTCTCAAGTATGGCAGCACCCATACAGAAATAGTCAATTTTTCATCCGATTTCGCTTCACTTTTTCCCCAACCCCTCCGAACAGTGGTTGTTTCGGTCCATTTCCCATATTCCTTTCCCCTGGGTGTTTGATCCTATTGGATTTCGGCCTCCCGAACTTAGGCGAGAGGCTGACGAGAAGCGAGTAGGAACGACCGCCGTCTCCGAGGGCATTCAGCACAGCTGGACCAGGATTTGTTTACAGCAGAAAGAAAGGGAACTCATCCTCCTCGCAAAACACAAAAGAAATGCAAAGAAAAGCTGTCACCACACGCGTGGCCCATGGCATAGTCCCTTGGATGTCACAAGATGGATTTAAAAACCCTAAATCCTGTTTCGTTGCAAGTTGCAACTCTTCTCACATTTCCTTTTCCATGTTTTTTCTTCTTCTTCTTTTCTTTTCTTTTTTATTTGATTAATAAAACTGAACAAGTATGTAAAGTGTTGGATTCCACTAATGAAATTTCTGACAAATTCTTTCTATTTTTCTGCACTGCTCTCCATCAGAAATTGAATCGAGAAAATGTGTAACACAATCTGCATCACAGATGATGATTACATTTTTTTTATTTTCCTTTTAGACAAAAAATAAAAAATAAAAAATTGTGTTAAAACATTTTTCATATTTATGGCAAACCCCGGACAAATGTTTAAAAAAAATAATGGGAATTTCTTTAACATACTCCACGAAAATCCAGGAGAAATATACCAAAGTGAGGACAATAAAAATGTAAGAGATGAAGCGACACTTTCTCTCGAAAGTCGTCTTCTCGTTTTCCTCGCCGGATTTTCGTTTCATTTAATTTCCGCCAACATCACCGCACGCCGGGTTAGCGTTTCTGCGGCCGTCCTCTCTCTCTCTCGCTCCCATTCTTACCTCACTTTTCCTTTTTACTTTTTTGTTAAATCCGCACGTCGTATCATCGGAACACCGTTCTAACTCACATTCGTATCACCACCAGAAATGTTATGAAAAATTACAACCACAAGAGAGGAAATAACATAATTTTACAGTGAAAAATAAAAAAAATTATTATTTCTCAGCCCAAAATTCAAAAATTGTTGCAAAAAAAATTATTTCCTTTTCCTCAAAACATATTTATCTTCGAATTGATTTTATTTTATTTCTGTTTTGCAAGTTACCGTTCGATTGCATCTCCAAAAATGAATTCAAGAGGAAAATTGTATTAAAGTAACTTTTAATCTTTTAAACTAATTGAAATATTCCAAACAAAAAGCCACAATTTGCGAATTATTACAGAATAATTAAATTAGCATGCTTCTGCCTTCCACCAAATACATTCAAAAATTAATACGTTACTCATATTTATTTAACACGAATGTAAATTTAATGCAATCAATTTTTAATTTGAGTCATTCGTTTATACCTGCATTACTTATTCAAAGTTTAGGACCTTCGAAATCATCCATCAGCCTTTCACCAATTGTATGAATTTACACAAAACGAAAAAAAAAAAAAGAAAAAAAAAAAGAAAGGAAAAGGAAAAAAAAAGTATATATATAAAAAAAAGGGGCGACAGCTGAAACGGCACCCGCCCTCTGGTGTTTAATCTTGTGGAGTCGAGAAGGGGGAAAGTTGGAACACGACAGGCAAAGCAATGGAGACATAGAAAGAAGACGTCGAGTAGCGCCAAATAGCTTGCTGACCCATTTCTGTTCGAAACGGCGTTTAACAAAAGAGAAAACGGTTGCTTGGCAACTGGTACCACCCTCCATTTGCTCCCATCATCCACTCCCACCTATTTTGCATAAGTAAACTGCCGGCTGTCAGTCGTCAGACCTCCTTGATTTGTATTATTCCATGTTTTCTATATGAATGATCAATACATGCCCGTCAGGCGCACGAAGACCTATGACCAATATTTTTCCATAGAAATTGTAGCATTTTGTACAAACAAAATATCAGCATAAAAAAGTGTAGAAAATAAAAAATGTCAGTAAATATATAATAAAAAAAATAAAAAATTCAGTTTCATTTCTCATAAATCAGGCACATGTTTACGCAACATGTAGTTAAATGTAAAATAAGAAGTTTTACATGGACGCCAAATCCTCCAGACAACAGGTGTAGCCGAACGAAACTTATCACTCCCTCCTATTCCCCCCTGTAAATCATCCCAACTGCCCCTTGGATAAATAACAGCAAAAAATTGGATAAATTGTCAACAAACATGTCTTAAAAAAAAAAAAAATTAAAAAAAAAAATATATATTTATTTTTTGTAAAATCTAAAAAAAATGTAAAAAAGAAAATAACTCTCAGAATCAATTTACCAAAAAAATGAAAAGTAATTTCCAATTCTAAAGTTCTTAATAATTCACCTTAATATTAAATTCTCTCCCCACTTACCTCCGACTTTTTTTCCTTTCGATACATTAGTCGTTGGTCTCCAGGATAAAATCAATTATTACTAAAGTGACAGTAAATTGCTTTTCTTTTCACATCCTCATCAGTTTCCTCAGGCAAGAAACCGGTGGCATTTCCATTGTAACTACGTACCAATTACAACTTCAACAACACTTGTTAATTATGATTTGTAATCAATTTGTCTCACAAGGTTAAATTCACTGGCGCTAATTAACTTGCTGCATTTTTATATTCAAGAAAAAATTTTTAAAAAAATACAAAATAAATTAACTTGCATGAAAATCGACCAGGTTGAGCTTCTCTGCTTTACAATTTGCATTGCGTGAAGTTCAACTCATTTAATTTTCTAACTAAAAATTAATTTTAAAATCTTTAACGCTCCATTTTATTTTCCTTAAACTTCAAATCACTCGAATAATCTTATCTTCTGCATGTCGAGAAAATGCTAATCGATTTGAATTTAAAATTCAATTTTTTTTTTCTTTTCCTTTATTCGACATTACCATCCACCACGCAACCAACCAGCGAGTCTCAAACACCAAACAAAATTAGATTAAAATCACAGATAATAAAAGGATGAAAAGTAAACAAAATTTCAAAACATCTGTAAACTTCTAAACTCGATTTCAAACACTTAACGAGACTTATTTAAAATTTATGCAAAAGGCGCAATCTTCCATCGTTTAAAATCACAAAACAAAATTTATAAAAACTTATTTCAATTTTTCTCAACATTTTCGCATTTCTCGTAATAAAACAAAAACTTATTTCCAACCTAAACATTCCATCTACTTTCACAAACAATATCCCACCACTTTCCTTCGGTGGTCGAGCATGGCGTGATTTGTAAGTGTGGAAGAAGAAAAAAAACACCAAAAAAAAAAAACTCAAGTAAACGTAAAAGCAGCACAATGAAAGCCAAAAACAGACAACCGATGGAAGGAAAAACTCTTAAAAAATGGAAAAATACATTTTATGTTTCCTATTGTAAAAAGAAAAAAAGAAAAAAATGAAATATCTTTTTTTATATTTATCCCATAGAAGAAATAAATAAACCAAACTGATAAATAGGTCTATAAAAATAAGTAATAAAATTGGAATAATAAACAAAAAATAGGAATGAATGAATGAATGAAATAAAAGAGCAGGTGAAAGGCAGCTGGGGGTCCATTAGTTGATAAGGTGACGTTTATAGGAAGAGGAATCAAGAAAGATGACAGGTAATCACGCCAACATGTGTCACGTAAGGCAAAAGCTTTACCCGATATTATATCATTAGTTAAGTCGTTCACCTCTTGCCCACACTGACAGGCGAGCGGTCAAGCAATTTCAATCCAAAGCAAACCCAAAGTAAAACATCCTGAAAAGCGCGAGGGGGGATTTGACATTGCGTTTGAAACCCGCCTGCTGGGATCGACATCCGGATGAATATGCGGCATCTGGCGCCTCTTCTTAAATAGGCAGTGCTACCCCCAAGACCCATCTTGCCCGAAGGACAAATTGAATTTGCAACGCGTCAAATAAGACCACCCGCGGGTCGACAGCGACGGAAAAGGCTCAGAGGAGCATCTTCGTCGACCAGTTGCCAGTTAGGGGAGAGGAAAAGGATGCCGGTGGCTGTCAATTGTCTCGTATTCGCTCCATCGAGTGGCTTGCTTCCTCTTTTACAACCGAGGGAGAGCGGCCATCAAGATGTGCTTCCGTACATCCGCGGTGCGAGTGAGTCACTTCTATTGGAATTACTGCCATTCTCATTCGGAGAAATGGCGCAAAGACAAAAATCCAGTTGCAACTACTATTTCTCGCACTTGCTAGTACATAGAGGTGAGAAAGAAAGCAAATGTTCACGGCGAGGGGAGAAAAAGGAACTCACTCATGCTTCGCGCAGTTTGCTGCCCATTTACGCTACCCCCGCCTCTGGTTGTAATGTCACAAGTGCACGAAAGAAAGCTGCTGCAATCGGCACTCAACAAAAACTTTTCCTCGTCTAATGCCACAACTGTTGTTTTATTTTCTTCTTGCTCTTTATAGTTATTTAAGAGTCAAAACTTTATATACGGAGGAGTAGAGTAATGCTGCACAAACAAATATGGCGGGGATGGAAATGCCTCGGAAATTGTAAGTTTCAATTTCACTTCTGCGTTGTTTATTTTTCTTGTTTCGGAAAAACAAAAGGAGTTTGTGTGGCTAAAAGGTAATTGTGTTTATCTTGCGGCTCAAGGCTGTGGATTCAACTCAAGCGTCGTAAACGTGGATTTTTTGGTTTTGTTTTTATTTATGAAACGTCGGACGGTTTCTATTCACGACGTGGTTTCGTTAAATTGAGTTTGTCTTCACTCATGTATAAGAACGCCACTTGGGGAACACCAACCCAACCGGTGCATTTCTTAAAGTTAAACAAATATCGAATGTTGTGACGAAATTTTTTTCCTCTCTCTAGTGACCATAAGAAACTGATAGCGGCTTCAATAAAAACAACACATAATGCTGTTTCAATGTCAATAAATTCCATTTTTATGCAAGTTCGAGAAATGTAGACATTTAAATACATTTATTGTACAAATTTCATTTAAAAAAACAAAATAACGTACATTTTCTCGTATAATACCCGCGTTCTAATTACAAAATTGAGATCAACCCCGTGTAATAATAGAGACCCGCGGACAAACTACAAAATACAGAATGGGTCGGTTTAAAATGTTACTTTTCTTTACTTAGTTAGATGCAGTAATGCAATTTAAAGTGAAATAATTGCTGCTTTGTGGGACCATTAGCATTTTAAGACAAAAATTTAGAAAAATAGTTCTTTTTAGATCAAAACTGTACAAAAATAGTTCTTTTTAGATAAAAATATTTAGAAAAATAGTTCTTTTTAGATCAAAAATGAAGAAAAATATCTATTTTTATCAAAAACTTACAAAAATAGTTCTTTTTAGATTAAAATATACAAAAATTGTTCTTTTTAGATCAAAAACGTACTAAAGTTGTTCTATTTTGATCAAAAAACGTTATACGGACTATATACTTGCTGAATGCCCGCACTCTAATCGCACAGGGTTGGCTTTCCGGCCGCGCAGCAAAGGATACCGCATTGCTTCAGCATCCCGCGTTCAATGAGAGCATTTACGGTAGCTAACTTATTTTAACATCCTAATTCAAAACATCGGAAGACGCCTATGGTCTTTACCATTTATCATTCCCCACTCCATCTTATACCTAGCACACCAACAAGGGGATAAACATTATTGCACCTCATCCAATTTCACGAATTAAAAAATGCTTGTTGCAAAGCAAAGTGCTTGAAATTCCATCCAGAGATTAAATTAGGTAAATTAATAATCAATTCTCCCTCCCCCCTCATAAATCCTCAATTTTTTCGCGAAATAAAATAAATCGTAAATTTAATTATAACTTTTGCTGAGCTGTTTATGCATATTAACGCGATAATCAGCTTATCTATTGGGTTGATGGTTTTCATCAATCCTTCCCCTACATCCCGCAAGAGACATCTTGCAGTTCCCGTATAGGCATAGCTAAGTCCTCGCCGGTTTCGCAACACAGGACGTGAATTTACGAGTCCTCCGAGGGTAATCGCCAAGAGGCAGTACACGCCGTTCCTCCTCTAATTGGATTAGCTTTCGATTGGTCGATTAATGCAGGTTGGTTCTCCCCAAGGTGCGCGCCAATATCAGTAACCCTTTCCCATTCAAACAGGACCAAAGCATTTGATCCGGGTCAGATTTGTTCAATTGCAAACTCGAATCAAAGTCAAACGAAGAAGGAAACACGAATTACCAACACAACATACCTGTAACGGTGAGGGTCGTTTCTCCACGGTCGTTACCGGCTTCGTTACTCACATCGCACACGTACGTTCCACTGTCTGAAGTCTGAGCTCGATGGATTATGAGGGCACCGCTGGTTTGTTGGACGCGTTCTCCAATGTGTAGAGGAAACAACTGGCGTTTGTTCAGTTTTGCAAACCATCTGTAGAGAGAAAGAAACGGCACAATTTTAATTTCTACGCTCAATTTGCGCTCAGCCACAACCAACACAGGTGCATTTGTGTGTAAATTAGCGTCCCAAGTTGAAAAGATGAGGTCAAAGGGAAGTTTATTTCAGAAAAATGTATTTCTATTAAATGTTTAATTAAAATTTTTCTTAATTTTTCTTAATTTCAATGCTCGGGCACGAAGAATCAGAGCTAAACAACTTTTAATTTCCTGCGGATTGTAATCTCCGATGAAGCCATTGCTAACTCACTCAACTTATTCCAACAGCACAAAAATTAACGGACAAAATGCGTGATTTCTAGATGCTATAGTTCCCCCGTGAGCAATTTCCTAACACTTTTATGCCGAGTGGCTGATGACCGAAGGCGAAAAATCTCATTTGGCCAGCCAATCTAAGCCACGTCTTTGCCTCCCCCCCTATTCTTGTCATAAACCTAATGAATATTTACCATTATATTGTTAAATTAAATTTCTATTCTTGGCTGTAACTGAGAAAAAATGCCAGGTTCAAATTCTTATGCGTAAGTTGCTCACTATTTAGCCCTAATTTGTTTGTTGTGTTTGTGCCATCACTAAATATTTTTGTTTGGCACGAAGTCATCGTTACTAACAACCCAAAGACATGAAAGCTCGTAGAAAAACCATTAGATACTGTGGATGTAATGTATGGGTGTTTGTTGCACAGGCAATTACTAATGAAATAAAAAAAACCAGAAATAATGGAATATTTTTGTGCCATTTCCAAACTACAGTACTTGCCCACTCGTTTCGCGTTCTTTGTCACGTGATTGCGATTTATTTCAGCCGCTTTAAGTGGTTGAAATTACGCGATAAAGCCGAAATTAATATTTAAAATTGAAATCAATTGAGAAGCGCAAGCAGATTCCTCACATCTTTTCCGGACCCTCAATTAACATCCTAGAATTAAAAATCAATTTCGATAAATTACAATATTCACATATTCTCAAACCCAGCAATAATCTTTTCCCATTAGATAGCGCGGAATAATGCAACAAGCTTTTAAAACCGACTTAGACTTAAAAATTATACATAATTAATACTAAATTCAGCCAAAACATTCCATCCTTCATCCATTGCAGCATCTCCATCTCTATCCCCATAGGATTCAATTGAATAAACGAGCGATTCCTATTGTTTGTTTTCCAACTGCTTCGAGATACACTTTTGAGTAAAAACTTTTCTAAGCCAATCGAAAAAGGCACTCTGAAAGAGATCTTGCAACAACTTCTCTTCAGTTTCCGGCTTGTTTACCATGGTCAGTAGGGAGCCGACCGGTCATAGCAATAAAGACGCCGCCCCCTAATGAGATTTCTGCCACAACCGTCACCGCCCGTTGCCATAGAGCCGTTGTCATGACGACATATCGATGGACATTGCTGCGCAATCGATACACGAGGGGACCTCGGGATTGCTGCTGTTCATGTTCAGTCCTCAACCCCCTTTAGGTAGGAGTAAAATGGTAAATGGAATTGCAACGAATGAAATTGGTGGGGCGGCGGAAATCGAAAACATGATTTCAGTGTTAGATATCTTAGTCTTGCCATTCCGCCTTTTTCTAATTTCTTGAGCACAATAGGAACGGCCTCAAAACTTTTTTCCTTTTTAGCAGACTGATGGATCGCCTCTTCACGAACCATTAAGCAGCGGTCGCGCAACGAGATAACGGGCAGACCGGAAGTACATTAAAACATTTTATTTTGATGCGCAGGAAGTCGAGCAACTAGGCTGTGTCCACTCGGAACAAAAGATGTATGCCCTTAAAAGGCCAATACCCAGCGTGCACTTGACACGAGCTGAAGCTAAATCCGGGTGACAGAAAACAAATTTGATTTCAACTCGTGTCCACTTCACCTTAAAGCTGACCTGTTTAAATCTAATCAGACAGGCCTATTTCCATACCAACCTCCACTTAACCTATTAGCAGAGCTTTGTTTATGTAACTTACCTTAAGTGATGTGCAATTAATTTGCAACATGTGTAAACTTAATGAAAACAACAAGCTAGTCCCCAAGTTTGTAAATTACAGCGAAATGCGAAAATAAATTTCGATCATGTGGAATTAAAAGTCCTTAGCTCGGATCAATTGTAAACCAAGTTTACGTTGCTGGTGTCGGAATGAAATTAACGTGTAACAAAACTAGAAAATGACTGCGTGCTCGCAGGGCGAGTGATCGTGTGATTTATTTTCCACATGTACTGTCGTTGTTGTGTATATTTTGAACCTGTCAAGACCAGATAGCCTCAAGACCAGACAGTCCTCAACGATGGATCCCAAACCTTTTCAATTAAGCGCAATGCTAATGACTTCCTCTAAACCGAACACTGAACTCGTGGCCGTGCTTCGATTGGACATAATTTCCAATCATGGCCGACTGGAGGTTTTGCGGAGCCTCGAGAAAAAGTTATTAATGGGGCCCCAAAGAGATGCGGGGTCCTCTGAACGCGAAAAAAGTTATTAGTAAAGCCTTAAATTTCTTTCTTCAATTTTTTTAGAAATTTAAAAGTGCGGGGCCCTCTGAGCGCGGGGCCTCTGTCTGGGGCCCAAAAAACCTGTTTCCATTTGCATTTTTTTCCAACAACATGAGAAACATCAATCACAATTATTATTTTTTTTTTTTTAAACGCACGTTTGGAAATTTTCACAATTTTGCAAAGTCGTCCAGCCGGACGTTCGTTGTAAATCTACACTGTTACAGTTTGGGCCCATCCCATGTCCGGTCTTGAAGGAGATCACTCTGTTTTTGTTTTGAAAGCTTATGACAAACTCAGCACCTTACAACATCTATCTCTTGAGCCCCGAGTCTATAGAGAACAAAAGAGTTTGTCTTAAAGATTTTCTCAGCAAGAGTATAGATTAAAAGTTGGGTGCAATTCCAGGTAAAAATCTTTAAAAATTGCTGCAATTTAAAAAAAATTCAGACTTGACACAGCAAATTCAGCCGCCATTGTTGCTGCTAAATCAATAGATCGATTCGATTGAACTTTTTTCCCCTTCTTCTCCATGTTTCATTGTTGTTTTATTGCGTTCCGGAGAAAAATCAGACCAATTAAAGGTTGATTTATTTGTTTTATTCTTTTGTGTTGGGCTTTGAATGTTATTTATTAATTTCTTCGCTGCTTGATGGAGCGAACCTAAACAAACGAACTAAACAAACACCACGCTTAAAAACATGTTGTTTCGTGTAAAAGTATAAACATTTTTACTCTACAAATTTCTAAAGTTGTAAACTCTTGTTTCAAAGAACCAACCCCTCAAACTACAAGCATTTACCCTCCCGTTGCCCAGCTCTAAACACATCCTCTTTAAGTAGCTGCGTAACATTCCACACATGTATACAAAAGGAAAGCCTTTAAAAAAGTTGACCAGCTTCACAAATTTTACAAGTGTGCCTTTTAAACCCATGTAAATTCTTAAGGCCAGCATCTTTATGGTTAAATTAAATTTAACAGGCACATCCTAACGGAATATTACCACAGTAGGATTTAATTAAAATTTAACAATTCACTTGGTTAGAGAGAGCGACGACCAACCATCTTTCTCTGAATACATCACTTTTCGCAATGACCTTATCGCACCCCTTTATTTACTCAAAAATTAGCTCGCTTTATTTTATTACATTATACAGACATTTCACAGAATTGCCCGCGTCGGTCAGTCAATGTCGGGGGGCTTGCGATAATTACATTACACGTTCTTTAGCAAACAAGCCAAGAAAAAAAAAAAAAAAAACTGCAGTTTAGGTTCCATCAGTGACACTGAGGTCATTCATCCTAATTACTGTCTTATTAAGTTATTGCCTCCATAATCATAAATCATCACTGCAGCCCCTATATTTTTGTCTCGGCTCCCATTAGGGACCGCTCTGGATTCAATTAAAATCAAGCCAAGCTCTTCAGCCTTTATTTATGCACTACGACCGGAAGTGGCAAACTGATCTGTTGATCAAGTCGTCTAGTCTTAGTCATTACCCTTGGGGTGATGAGTTGTAGGGGATAAATTAAATAAAACTAGGGGGGCTTGTCGACATTTCCCTACGAGCACACTCTTCAAGTGCTACTTCATCATCCCCCTTTTCATTTATTTCAATCACCTTCCCTCTCTACCCCCCTCCAAAATCCATAGATCTCATTTCCTGTCCCCCCTACATTTTTTTTTTGTTACAGGTGAGTTACTTACTCTGCTTTGGGAGCTGAATGCCCCTGAGCTACACAGGGCAAGATGACAGTCTCGCCTTCAGTCACGTGCACTGCAGTCATGATGTCCGTGATTTTGGGTGGGACACTCCCTTGGGGTTCTGACAAAAGAGAGTGAAAACGTGACGTGAACAAGATAGAAATGGAATGAATAAAGAATTGCTCGATTTTTAGCATTGGAAATTATTTATTTGCAGGGAATTTATTAATTTTGATAATTTCCTTGTATTCATTCGAAGAAATAAACAAGATGATGACTGTCATTTGCATCTTTTTAATTACACGTCTGCACGAGCTGTTTCCGTGGTTATGACGAAGAAAGGAGCGAGGGAAGAAAGATGGATAGTGTGAGACAAACACAAACAAAAATATCAGAGAGGAAAGGGAGAGTTAAAAAGCACAATCTCGACAAGTTAGTCAACGTTTCCAGGAAATAGAACTTGAGTGAATTCTTAAACAGTCAACATCTAGCGGCGAGGAAATTAGAAAAATGAAAAATTAAATCTAAAATAGCACGAGGTATCCGTCCCGTTTCCATCGCCATAGGAAACAGCTGAAATAAAGAATGAAAAAATAAAAAAGCCCCATGTGCAAAACATGGAAAAGCGATTACGTAAGGTCGTTGAGTCTTGCTGCGCAAAAAAAAACATCACAAATTGCAAATGTCAAAAAATAAAGCCAGAAGTCAAATTAAAATTTCAGATATCAAAGTTTCTTAGAATAAAACAATCACACCTTGTGCTTATCTCCCAAGGATTTTACTGCACTTAACAAAAAAGAATTAAATATTTTAGTTTGTAACAAAGAAGTCAAAAATATTTCAAATTTGTACAATTGATGAGTGCAGATGTTATCAGTCTGAAAGGATAACCCAGAATGAGGTAAAATGCGTTTTAAGTAAGTAATTTTTCATTTTTCTTCGATTAAAACGCAAAAAAATAAAAAAAAAGTTTATATTTTTAAATATTTAGTTCATAATTTTAATCTTTTTCTGCAAATAAAAAAAATTTCTTGACGTTGAAATAATTTTTATGAAGTTACTCATACGCAGTAATAGATATCACCTTTAACACTAAATGAAAATGGCTTAATAGAATGTAAACTAATGTTGGCGGCTGCTAACTAGCATTCACGTTGCAAAAGGAAATTGATATTATTATGCATACCCAGTTGCACATCATTTCGATACTAATTTCATATAATTATTCCAAACCGGGAGCCTGCTTTATCTTTTGGACAAATTACAAAATCAATTTTTATATGCTCAGTCATTCACTGTATATAAACCTCAAAACCTGTCATACTTCAACGAAAAAAAAATATTTAGAGAAGAAAAAAAAAGCAAGATAACAAAAATTCCATTAGGTAACACAAAATCACTCACTCACCTCGAACATAAAGTCGTCCGGAAGCACTAGAGAAATGAGTTTCACCTGTAAGACTGTGTTTCACATGGCACCTATAACTCGAGCCACTGTCTTCCATCTCCACATCCCGCACGTGCAACTCTCCAGACGGTAACACTGCGTATTTGCCATCTAAAACATTAACAAATTTAAAAAAAAAATAAATAAATAATTTGTTTTTAAATAAAAATAAATAAATAAACAATTTTTTTTCTTACCCATAATGCTTGTGGGTTCTATGATGAGTACTTCATCTCTCAACCACATGGTTACGCGCACGTGCTCCTCTAAAAATGATGGCACGTGACATTTAAGAACGGCTGTTGTCTTGACGATGGCATAAACATCGTACACTTGGATGTCGAAGGGCTGAGGAACCACTAAAAATAAATAAATAAATAAATAAACAAATAAACAAATAAACAAATAAACAAATAAATAGATTTAAAAATAAAATCTATAGAACATCTATAAAATATTGCAAAAAACGTCAAACCCTTAAAATGTATTTATTTATTTATTTTATAAAATATATACCTAATTGCTTTTAAAAATAAATTACGTGAGGGGGAAGACATTTTGTTTACATAGCGAAACTTGTTTATTGAGTTGTAGAAATGTAGAGTTCAAAACATTTGCATGAGTCAGTCGTCATGGAAACAAAAAGCGTGTTTCAACATTAAAAATGGATCCATCAAACATAAATAGTAAGTTTCCAAAATAAATATTAGTGCATACATTTTTTAAACATGCACGAAAGATTGAACACCGTAAACAACGCAACCAGCGAATTTGTTTAATCTTGGACTTGTGCAAATCGTAAGTTAAAAAATGTACATATGGGTCATCTACCCTTACAATTTCAGCATTTTCAACCTAAAATTTAAAAACGAAAAAAAAAATACTTGAACT
Organism: Strigamia crassipes; assembly: GCA_034683725.1. Lineage (NCBI taxonomy): Eukaryota > Metazoa > Arthropoda > Chilopoda > Geophilomorpha > Linotaeniidae > Strigamia > Strigamia crassipes. Next base: position 56,031 of record JAQFXT010000170.1, read on the forward strand.
GTGAAATGTGGCATATATTATTAATATCTCTTGGTTTAAGATAATAAAAAATTGAGTTTTATTCTTGACAAACTCATTATTTTATAGTCTGAAAAGCTCCCCGGAAAAAAAAATATAAATAAAAAATAATAAAAATAGCGTCATAAATAATAATAAGAAAACCCAGGGTCGTATGCAAAAGACGTTGAAAGAAAAAAAAAAGCTGTAGATTCTTAGATGAAAGGAAAAATTAGAAAATTACAAATTCGATCTGTTGTCACGAGTGTGCTCGTAATTTGGAATAAACCCAATTAACAGGATAAAACTTTGCTCCATAGATAAAAGCGAGAAGAAAAAAATTTCCCTTAAGAGATTACATTTTGAAGAAGAAAAAAAAAAAACGATAAAAAATATATTTTAAAGTCATTATAAAGAAATAAAGTAGCAAATCATGCACAAATCTCCATCGGCAACTTCTATTTCAAATTCCGCAACAAACTCATGGCAACAACACAAACAAACAACTCATTTTTAAACACAAAAAAATTCATTTTACTTATTTTTATTCTACCTTTACTTGAAACCAACGTAGAATTTTATTCTCAACGTTGATTAGTGCAATTAAAATGCAATTCAAATTTTTTTTCCCACCACTTTTCCATTTTTTCCAACCCAAAAAATTTTACTTTAATATTAAACGAAAAATCATTTTCAACCAAAATAAATTTCAGTATTAGCAAACTTTCAACTTATATTCAAGGAACTGTCAAAAAATGAAGATAAATTATGTCAGCTTCAATAGAGAAAGCGAAAATAGGGTTGTGGAAGGAGAAAAAAAAATAAAGTAGGCTGAGGGGGGAAAAAAGGGGATGAGTTGGAGAGGCAATATAGGAAACCAGTACGGTATTTCCTTCACAAAACAGCTTGCAAAATGCAATAGCGCAGCAGCTTATCGACCTGTGTGACGTCATGTTTCTAGCTGAGTTAATTAAACGAGTTGGCAAGCGACTAATTGGAGCGGCATAGCAACAGCAGGAGATTCGAGCGTCCCTTCGAAAAGACAAGAGAGTAAAAGAGAGAACACGGAAAAAGAAGGGGAAAAAAAAATGCTGATTTCATTGATGGTTTTGCGTGCAAATAGAATTTGCTTGCCTTTCAAGTCTGTTAGCAAACTGATCATGTTAAAAGTTTTCTTTGGAGAAAAGGAACAAGGTGGCGCCCGTTTATGTTGCGCCTTCAATTGAATCTCCGCACGACACCTGGCGTTCACCTCTCTTGTTTATTTGCATTTCAATCTTGATTTCACCCCTTTTATGTCGTGTTTCGGGTAAATAACTTCTAGAAAACACACGCACCTACAAAACTACTTGTTTATGTTCAATTTATTTCCCACCTTTGGATCCTTAACTGAATAAATTCGGTGTAAAAAGAAGGAAAAAAATAAAATAAAATGGTTGAATTTAGAAATGTGTTAGATTAGTTGAGGAAATTCAAAATCGATTTATTTTGCATCTTTCTCGCCCTTTCTTCGCGCTGAAAAAAAAAAAAAAAAAATAAAAAAAAAAAAAAAAAAAACAAAAAAAAAAAAAAAAAAAAGGAATTTCTTTTACCACTTTGCAAGCTTGCATTAGATGTAATTTTAATTTCATTTCTTTTGCAACGTGTTATTCCGCCAAGAATCTATTCACCCCATTTTCTCTTTCCTCCGATATTAAAAATAAAATTAGCAAGCATGCCGTCACGAACGTCACACAACCCGCTGCTGCTTATTCAATTTTCCAAACGCGTGCATCCAAAACCACCGTTCTACTGATCTATTGCTACAAAATACCGACTTTTCCAGTTTCCGACGTTTACTTTGCGATTCTACATTCTTTTGTTAACAAAAGTAGAATGAAAAAATCAATTCTTATTATTTTTTTTTTGGTACAACTAAAGGTGAGATTGCGTTTCATTAATACAAACAATTTCTAAAAGGTTAATTAGTCCTAATAATTTTAACCAGTTGCTGAATTTAAGCTGACATAACATTTCCGCCAGTTTACTAAGAACTTACAGGAATTAAATTTTTTTAAAACATTCCAAATAACCGGAAATGCAGTCGTAATCTCTGATATTTTCATTGCAACGAATCATTAATTCAAATAAGCTGTTTTTAATTAATTCGACAAACAACAATCAATATTTCTCCACTTCCTGTTCCCTCGCGCTAATTTGATAATTAAGATTTCATTTCACCCATTGCCACTATCAAATATTACATTTTCTCCCCGACGCTTTCATTCATATTACCATTATTACCACTGCGACCGGAATCATTATGACATGCGCCTTGTCATCACCAAATCCAATCCCAACGGCAAAGATTGTTGACAGACTTCTTCCCTCGCAGCATTTCCCCTCGAACACATCATCATCATCTCATCAAGCCACAAGACCACCAGACAATATAAGGAAAGTGTGTTCCGTGATTGAACCAGCATTCCCCTCACATAATCCGTTAAAGGGTTGACGACTCTAATCAATGATGGCTGATAATAGAGTGATAAGCCTTGTAGGATAACCAAGCGTCTAACAAAATCACCTCAGAGAATTAATTCGTCCAAGATAATAATACAGACCTATCAAAAGAAAGAAGAGGCAATCAATTTACTTCCTTTAATTCTATTTCTATACTTTTTTCTTCGTTTTTTCCCTCCCTCTATCCCGTAAATCCCCAACTCCTTCATTACGAGCTGCCAATACTTTTGTTCAAACTGACAGTCGCTTCCATCTATACAAATGAGGTTGTTAGCCAAAGAAATTGGATCCAAGTGTCTCTTGAAATCTTCTTTTACTTTGTTTGCTATTCAAAACTCAGAGAGGTATTTAAAAGACGCCCATTGAATTTCTTAAATAAGAAGCAGCAAATTCAATTGCATCGGGTAAACACTGGGGATGTGTGGGAAACGCGATACCCATTGTTGCAAGATGTGTTACTGATAGGCACCTTCACAAGTTGACCGAATGACCCTCGCTCGAGAGCCACATTTTGTGCGAGTGATATCGTAACGACGGTCTCGTATTTCTTTCCAAAGTTCAGCCAGTTAAGGATGATGTAACGAGCAAGTTTCAGGTGTTGTTTTGAAGTTAAATTCGTTATCTGCACTAACACGCCGAGTATCACGTGTTAAAAGTTCAATCCAACTGTAATTGGCTATATTTAAATGCACTTTAATGCATTATAAAACAATTTGGAAAATTCCATTTCCTCGTTTTAATTAAATGATTAAAATATTAGAATAAAATTGAACTAACTGCGACCAAAAATCCAATGCCACATCCGCTTTGCGTTGTCATCTACCACCAATAACAGTTAAAACTATACTTGATGTGTCATGTGTTGATAGATTAACCACTCCCATTAGGTTTAAACGCTGAATGCAATATTTTGCACATTAATTAGCGAGCTGTTTATGGTATTTAGCAAAGTATTCAATAAAATTATATTACAGTATCTTATTTTGCGTGAGAATAAAGAGAGATGAAAAAACTTATGTTTTTTTTTTTTTTTTTTTTTTTTTTTTTTTTTTTTTTAGAAATGATGCAATATTCTTGTATAAGTATATCTTATACCAACTTTACATGTTCCTCCTCGCTTCTTCATTCCCACTCGCAAAATATTACTCATCCGGAGCCATAAAAAAATGTTGGTCGTGAGACGAAAGTTTCAGTGAGAGAGGATTAAAGATGAACACGGGAAACAGAAATAATAGAATGACTTTGTAAAATTTTGCTCTTGTGTTTCTCAATGGGCTGAACATGCGTCAACAAAGTGGTTCTTTGTAAATTACAAATGTATAATTTATATTTATCAAGATATCCACTTTACAAAGCCCGAAATATCTCCAGTGGTTAGACATGTTTTATTAAACCAAATAAATTACTAAGTAACTGCAAACACAAACAACCAAAACTAATTTAATTACACCAAATCAATGTTTTGAAAAAAATAAAAAAATTATTTACTTATGCAGCGCCATCCTGTTCTTTTCTTTAAAAAAAAAATACGAAGAGGAGAAAAATATTACATCAACATAATGCAATCAAATCAATCTTCCAAGACGCAAAACTTAAAATTCAAACAACAATACCGACGAGTGCACACATTCTGACAAACAAGCCGAGGCAAATTGAAAACAATTTTCCAACCATTTGGACAAAACGATGACCTTTCATAGAAAACGATTTTCGGCTTGAAAGAAGACAAACTCAATTGCTCGCTTCCCTTCCTTTCATCCTCAAAATATCTTTTATTGTCTCGAAAAAAAAATCTTAAAATAAATTCCCTCTGAGCTTCTACAAGGTTGAGATTGCACAGAACTCATCAACCAATTGTCAACCACCTACCGTCGAAAAAAAAATAATAAATAAATAAATAAATAAAATCTTGTTTCAAACAATCCAAACAAAAATATTTATTAAAAAAAAACCCAAACAGCTAATTGGGCCACCCATTGTTCCCGAACACAATGCACCTTGCGTGTCCAGATGACATGTCAAAGCAGCCAATCAATGTCGAGCTATGACTCTCGTTAAACGGTTCGCCCTTGCCTTTATTGATGGCGGTGGGGGTGACGGGTGTGGACAGCGCTGCAATTGAGGTCAAAGTTGAACCCTTCGCGGTCTCATTTCAGTTTTCTTCATCCAATATTCATGCGGTCAATATAACGTCGTCATGCATATCCAACGAAGGATGTTCGACGGTAGCCATTAAGGTAAGGTGTGCGTGTGTGCTGATGCACCTGTCTTGGGATGGGCGATCATCTCTTCTTCGATGCATGAATGATGCATCAGTTGGGTCTTGTGAGCAGCGCAGCTTCATCTCTCTCTCTCTCTTTCTCTCTCGCTTTCGCTTCCCCATGTGGAATAAACCCGCAGAGTGATAGAACTTCCTTTCCTCACTGTCTCTTCCCCTCCCGCAAGTTGGCAAAGACGCTGCTGACGTCTCCAGAGAACCATTTTTTTTAGTTTTCAACTCAGTTCTTCAGGGCTAGGAATATGTTGTCAAGGACAGAGGATTATCATGTTATTCTTCGCAGTTTACAGTTTCGTTTCAAATGTTTTCATTGTGTTTTTCAAGTGTTTATTATTTTTATACACTTTAGAAGGGCTTTGATGCAAAGTATTGATTTTTTTATTTATTGACATACATGTCGTAAATTGACATACATGTCGTAAATTGACATACATGTCGTAAATTGACATACATGTCGTAAATTGTCATAAATGTCATAAATTGTCACAAATATAAAATTGTTATTTATTTATTTGTTTATTGTTTGGTATTTTTTTTATGGTTATCATTCAAATTTTTATTTCATTTTCTATTTTATATTGTCTGTAAAATAAAATGTTGCAATTTTGGAATAGTTTGTCCACTTCTTGCAAAAAGTATAACTATAATACTTTACTTATTAAAAAAAAAGTAATAATGGATATAAAAAAACCTTTTATCCATAACAGCCTTCAATCAACTTTTTTCCTCTTCTACCAATATATAAAAAAAAAAAATTTTTGTCGTTTTCCCTGCGCCGGAATTCAAGCATCGAGTGAATGATAAAAACCGACCTCACTGCGAATCCATCACCCAATTCAACTCCACTCTTTTCCGGATCCATCTTCATTTAGAAATTGAAAAATTCAAAAAAAAAAATTCAAAAAAAAAAAAAAATTCATATCCTCAACTAATCACCACCACTTTTCACCCAAAACACCAAAAAAAATAATATTTACGACTAAATGTGTGGAATAAATGACAACTTGCCAAAAACACCACCCAAAACTCTCTAACCCACCTATAATCCATCACATTTTTAAGTCATTAATTCAAAATATTGAACATTCATAAATTGTCCTCACTTAACTTAAAAAAAAAAACAACACACATGAAAACAAAGCATGCTGTGTGAATCAACTACAAAGTAGCATGCGCACGAATCGATGACCGAGAGGTGTGTGTGCGCTTGGATGGCAGGTGGATGGATGTGGCGCCTCATCTCTCGTCAGGACGCATTGACTCGACCACCCCGTGCTAGATCGGCTGTCAAGCCACCTCACGCAACTCATTAGTGACTCGTTAGACGTGAGGTGAAAGAGAAAACTCGAGGGAAGCGGATAATACAAGAGCAACGGCAAATCCATTCCCCTTTCTCATTTCTTACCTGCTCTTACGTGCACGTCACGACTCAAAACTGTTCCTGCAGCATTATTGGCCGCACATCTATATACAGCTGCATGCGCATCTTGGCGAAACTCTTCCGCTTTGAATGGTGGAAACACGAGGTCTCCATTAGGCAACACTTCACGCACTCCGTCCAAGGATCCTATCGACGCTCCCGTGCTCGATTCCCATGTTATGTGTGGCAATGGATCTCCAGTCGCTAAACATTCGATGGTCACGCCCGTCGTATTGGAAAAATCGACATTGTTTGGCGGTTCTTTAATAAAAGTGGGACCTTCTGGATGATCACCGTCCGTACTTCCAGCTAATAAATAAACAAATATACATAAAAAAATTAGATCAAATACAAAATATTGCAATAAAAATATTAGATCAAATACAAAATATTGCAATAAAAAAATAATCAAAATTCAAAAATATTGCAATAAAAAAATGATCAAAATTCAAAAATATTGCAATAAAAAAATAATCAAAATTCAAAAATATTGCAATAAAAAAATAATCAAAATTAAAAAATATTGCAATAAAAAAATAATCAAAATTCAAAAATATTGCAATAAAAAAATAATCAAAATTCAAAATTCTTAATTAACTCGTCGCCATTTTGGCTTTTTGTGACGCCAAACACAGACCTGCGCAATGCAACAACATTTTGGTGATTGCAAAACCGTGCGATAAAAACTCGCGCCAAATCGAAGGATTTACAAATGCAATTCAGTCGTAACTATTTGCTTTTCCACTTCGACCCTACCCACCATTTCTAGGGTCTTGTCTCTTTATTAATCCTCAAATCCCGAATTGATGTTCAGGTGGTTATTTTTACTGTAGTGCAGCGCAAATTGCTTCATCGCTACTAGTGACAATAAACCATGTCCTATCCTATTGCCTGTCTGCGGTCCCTTTTATGTGAAAACTACTAACCAGACATTGAATGACCACCACACACGAGCAAACTAAACCGCAGCAGTGGACATTGCTCAAGGGACCAACAAAATCCGCACCAAACAAAAAATCCAAAACAACAATATTTTGTTAAATAACTCGAGCCTGAGTAATTTAAATGACCCTACAACACCTTGCAGGTGAAGTCATCTTCGTGACCCCGAGTTACCATTATTTATGGTTAGAAACTAAAAATGTATTTTTTAATTTTTCCCCGTATGTGATGAGCGAGCACGTTGTAGAGACCGAGTTATCACAACAGGCAACTCGCGCCATTTCACACGCGCGACCCCTTTGGTGCCCTGGGTCTAGCGATAAGCGCGTTTGGGAGCTCTTATCATCATACATCAGACAACAAGCGAGTTGATCGGAGTCCGAGGAAAAATCGCTACGTACCAACTTTAATATTAATTGATTTTACAATTGCAATTTGCGCTTCATTTGTAATTCATTTCATTCGACTTAACTAGATACTTAGACAAGACTTTAATATCGTCACCTTGACAACTCTCTTCGAGGGATCCGAGGAGCTCCTTCAAATGTGAATAAATAATCAATTTCTTGCACTTTCTTTCTTCTTCGTCTATTATATATTTTGACTTCTAGATTTAAATAAGCTTAAATTGGTTCGCGAACAGTTTCATTACAATGTCAAGTAAAGAAACTCGTAAAGGAATAAATTACTGTAAGAAAATTGCACATTTCAACACCACGCGTGTGTATTTTTTTGTAAACAACTCCATCATGTTAACGCGAAGCAAACCAATAACGCAACATGCGAATTAGCACTACTTGTTAGCATGCGATGCCGTTCTTGAATGAATCTCGTTCTACAAGGCAGGCTCAAGACGAAGGTTTTTCGGGCCCCAGACCGAGGCCCCGCACTTATCAAATTGCCAAGAAAATTTGATAATATAATTTTTTGGGGCCCCACTAATAACTTTTTCCACATTCATAGGGGCCCAGACTCATAAGGGCCCCCTCATTTTCAAATTCCTAAAACCTTATTAGTGGAGCCCGAAAAAATATTATCAAATTTTCTAACAAATTTGAGAGTGCGAGGCACCACATTTGTTTGGGGCCCCAAAGATCGCGCTATTTTTGTCGTGCCATAAGAGGGTCAACACGTAATTTTACATCACGGTGCTACGCAATACCGCAGCAACTTTTCAATAAATAAATAGATAAAATGTTTCACGTCTGAAATACCACTTTAATTCTTGGAAATGCTCGGTCATTTGCTATCTGCCAAAAGAAAAGAAAAAATTTTCCTTCTGGCTGTGTCTGTGACCTTCTTTTTTTATGGTTACATTTCGAGCTGAGATGGTTGAAATGTCACAAGTTGATACATCACTACTTTCCCAACTGCTGCGTGCAAATGAGTCTTGGAATTTACGATTTCCAACCATTGAGCAGTGCTAAATTAAGCGCGAAGGAGAATAACCTTTAATACGCTACGTAATTTAACAATGCGCGTTGTGCAACCAAAATTTGTAATTTGTAAATGAGAAAATATACAGTTTTTGGACATTGCATCGCGACTAGCAAATAAAATTGAGTCCCAAACGTAAAACAAGATTTAGTTCGACAAATTCATGACTGGAAATCGAACCACAGATCACTTGTTTGGCAGACATGCGCACAACCACTATTCTACCAGGATTACAGCCAAACCACAGATAAGTATTTCTCTTCAATCCGCGTTGAATTCATTTCCAATTTATTGAATTTTTTTAAAAGTTTAATAAAATATTGCCCCAATTTTTATTCCCACAATATATTGTTTACGTTTTCATTTTTAGCGGAAGAAAAAAATCGTTTACTGCCTAGATTTTATTTTAAATCGATAATTGTGCAAGAAGTACCCTTTAGGATACCAAACATTCCAAAGACCCTTTGGAAGAAAACGGAAATTGCCGCTGACTTATATCAGGCTTATCATCTAGGACAAGATTTGCGGCTTAGAAAACGACAAAACTTCCTTTTCCAATTAAAGAAAACGACGAAACAAAATCCAACAAAAACCCTTATCCAAACTATTCTAATTTAAATTCAACCCTAAACCGTAAATAAAAAAAAAAATAAAAAAAGAAAAAAAACTTTTTTCAATTTATTTTCTCTTTCGCAAACTTTTTTTCTTCCCCAAAAAGCCCAAAATCAAAACCTCCCAACTAAATGATTTCCAAAATGACAATTTGACGAAGTGGGATTGCACCGTTAGAAAATAATTTACCCGCTTTGACTAGAATCATTTAAAACCCAATGTGAATAATAACTGCAAGCAATCACGCCCATCGTTACCATGACAACAGATGATTCGAGCGTTTAGTGCACAACGTTTGCAGTTTCGATACGAGCATCTGATAAGGTCTCGGCACTAATAAACACAGAAGGCGGAAAAAGCAATCGCACATTACGATCGAGGTTTTTGCAACTGGTTTGTTGCACTTATCTCCGCTTGTATCAGCCATGCACCGATGGACAACGAATGCCAATTCATCATCGCAGCAAAGAAAGGATGAGCAGCAAAAGGGTTACTCCAATGTGCCCTGTTATTCAGTGATGCGCGGGGGGGGGGGGGGGGGGGGGGGGGAAAAAAAATGAAAATTTAATTAGAGAAAGTCACTAATTTCTTTAATTTTTTAAGCCACAGGTGGAGGATTATTTT
>JAQFXT010000171.1:0-65328 GCA_034683725.1 Strigamia crassipes
AGTAAGCATCACAAAAGATGCTAGTTTACAAAGATATTGAGATAGCAATAAAACATACATTTGGATATGCCAATTATTATTATTTTTGTGGGGCATTCTAATACTCTGGTTTCGTTAAGCCAATAATGGCGTGTTGGGTCGTTTCCGGAACTGCCCCGTGTTGTGTTGCAGATACGGCTGAAGCGAACACGCGATTTGATTCGCGCTTAACAATCATCACACGTGTGTGTCGTCGTTTCTTGTTTTTTTCTTTTATATTTTTTTTTTTGCTGCCATTTTCCTTGATTTAACCAGATATCTGCTCATCTGGTGCTTTATTGTCTTCATTGCTATTTAATCTAATTAAAGACAACATACAAGTACAACTAGATTAATTTACACAATCTACATGTTTTAATCAGGAATTTTTGAAGTTAATTTACTGCAAATCGTCTACAAAATTAAATTTAATTATGCTCTTATTATAAATTAAAACATTTGACAATTTAAAAAAAAAAACCGCACAAATTTACGATTCAGGATACATTTCATCTAATATATATACATATATATAACTCTCTGGTTGGTGGCTCTTTTTATTACCTTTTTTTCGATAATAAAAACTTTAATTCTAAATATATATTAAAAGAAATAAAGACATCAAGCGGTGGAAATAAAAACCATTTATCAATAGTTTGATGGTGATTTTGATTCGAGCTATAGTTGGTGCAATAATAACGGAAAATTATTGCTTTGTCCAATACAGAAAGACAATTTCTATATATTTTGTCTTTGCATTTCGCTGGGGTTAAAGAAATAAGTGAAATCGGGTGGAAAAGGAATTTTAAAAGAGGGATAATTTTTATGAAAAAAAAAAAAGGAGTGGAAAAAGAAAGTTGGAAGTGGTTTTGCAAGACTTTTCCAATTGCTTGAGTTTGACTTTTAAGGGGATTATATCGGGAAGAAGCTTAACAAACAGCTGAAATGATCTTTGTCTCGTCCGTTACCTTTTTTTTCTTTCTCCACTCTACCGAGTATTTGTTTTGCAGTTACGAACAAAAGGCTTTAAAGAGACTTGATCAGCGGATTTTTGCAACGGCACAATCTTGTGTGTTTTGGATGGAAGCTGAGCGTGTTTACAGCCGTCATTAAATTTGGCTCGTATGAAGTGCTTCAAGTTCATTATTAGCTCGAAATTTATGGTTATTCTGTGCCGTTGCTGCAGTAATTGGCTCACTACGTGTCAGATTATGGATGGAGGAAATTTTCAGTAATTTTTTTCGCGAAATATGGTCGTGATTTCTGAACTCTGTATGAAAAATGACGTTATAAGTTTCACCTCGTATCCCTTTTCTTTAATATCAGAGTTTTATGACGATTAATGCGGCAAAAAAATTATATATTAAAAAAAAAAGTGATTTGGATTTTTTTTTTTTTTTTTTTTTTTTTTTTTTTAAATTTAAATTTGAATTTTTTTGTTTGGATTGCAAGTCTTAAATGAATTTTCTTGTTGTGGTTGTTTGATATCTGGGCCCATCGACTTTGTCCTAAGGCATCGCGATTTGCAAAAGCAGTCTGGAAGTTAAGCTGCTTGAAAGTGAATGAATTCCCTTTGGCTTTGACATGACTGTGACTCACCTTTGGACTTGAAGTCAAGGAGGACTTCACTGCATTCCCACTAGCTTTGCCTGATCTGATGGCTTGTTTTTTTGTGTGGAACAAATCTTATTTTACAGCACCGAAGAATTTGACTCTGTGCCTTTTTCTTGCGTGAAAAGTAGGGTTAAGTCTTGAACAATTCACACTTTCACTATTGCAGAAGGAAGGAAATTTTTTGAATAAACAAAACAAGAGCAGCATTTTCTTTAAATTAGACAACAAACAGATGGAATAAAGTTTTAGTTTTAAATGACAAATACAATAATTGTTTTGTTTTTTTTATTAAAAATCCGAAAGGACTTTTTTTTCGACCGTTATCGGTTATCTTGTGGTTTCTATGGACTACAACTGCACTTGGTAGAACGGTCGCACAATACAGTTAGGGAGTTGTTGATGGATTTGTTGAATTCTATGTACTCTGCTTCGGAAAACTTACGACAAACTCCCATTGGTTTGGCTTTTCACAAGCTCAAGGATACATAAAACTGATCGTGTGATCATTCTCAACCAATAATGAAGGAAGTAGGTACAGTTTAGCGTGGCTGTTTTAATGATTGGGTGGTTTTAGCAACTGCTAAGTTGTAGTTTTCGTGTTATTTTTCTAACAAGGTGACCCCTACGAACTGTAATCGTCAAATTTATTGCTTTTGCTAAAGTGACGGTTGCTAAAAAGAATCAAAAGAATCATTACTAATACGTTCTGACCGGATAACAAGGTGATCAATACACAGTTTGCGGTGTACTTTTCCAGTATAATTATGGCATTTTATACACTATATTTAGTGTAACGTGCAAATGTTAAAGTCCAGATTGTACGCAGTTTGCGCCACGTACTTTTACGTCACGTAATTTCCGAAACTAGGAACTGTTTCTTATATTAAATATAGATACAATTTCTGTTTTAACTAATTCAAAACAATGCCACAACATTATTATTGTGAATTGATACGATTTCTAAGGGAAAACAACGAGATAGACAGTAACATGGCGGCGAACGAGGTCATTGCAAATTGCAATTTTTGGTCAGCGACGTCACGGTGACGTAAATAGTGGAAAATTACTGGATTGGGTACACTATTTTCAGTTGTAGCATAAGCTTACGGTAAATTTATATGTTTTACACTAAATGTATAGCCATAACGGGGGTTTTATAGGGAAAAAGTACCTGCCGCAAACAGTATAATATTAAAATGACTGTTTAATAATTACTGAAATATTCATAAAATAAATTATTAACCACTTTTAAATTTAAATAAAGATGAAATCATCAATATATTTAAGGTTAATTGCATTTAAAGTGGCCGGAACAGAGGTGGAAACTGGAACAGAAACTAAGACCAAAACTCGGTTCAAAAATGTACCCGGATCGGACTAACCGATCAAGGTTAGTGCTAAAAATAATCATTACCTGCTATTTTTGGTCACTGGCAAATAGATGCGTTGTAGAACTATATTTCACCACTTAATTTGCATCCATGATACAATGGCTGTTGACAGATCAATAGCAAATGGGAGTTTGTCGTAAGTTTTCCAAAACAGAGTGCAGTGGGTAATTCCCACTAACAAGAAAGAATTGCTCAAAAGGGAACTGTTTATACTGATTACTACTAAGAATGCTTGATGATGTCATAAACACTGACTCATTGGCCGGCTACGTTCTGGTTACTCACTAAACTTTTCGTTGGTATTTGTGAGAAAAATAGACAAAATTTTTAACCTGAGAAAAATGCATCTTTCGCTTTAAATGTTTGACTGGGCGAGCCGGCGTTGCGTGAGGCTGTCGGTCGTGTGAAACCAGTGATCTGGATGACCAAAGGAGGCGTTTCTGGTTTCATCGAATCTGTGATTCAAGAGGCGGCCAGCATGGCCTCCGATATTGAAGGAGCAGAAGATGGCTGACACCCATCACACCTTGTTTAGGAGAGGAGAGAAATGAAATCTGTGCAGCTGCACTCAACAAAACTACAAAGGCCAAGTCCAATGCTATGGAATAGAAATCGAAAATTCACTCTGCTGCACTCAAAACCAATTCGCCAGAAACTAGAGTATATAAACAGCACACATCTACGTTTGATGATAGATTTTTGTTTAAACTTGAATGGGATTGTGGGAAGTATTGTGTTTCATTGCTTTTATCTTATTAAATAAGGAGAGTATAGCTGGTGCAAAGAAAATGGTCCAGAGCAATTTTGTTGGAAATGCCTGACTGAAGTGGGGTCACCGAAAGATCAACAAAGATTTTTAGTAATATTATTGCAATGTTGGCAATTTGGTGCAAACAGTAATTTATTTTATCCAATACTTATCATATCAACTAGATGTTTGGAATTGACACATCAAACTGAGTTGGTTTACTGATTGGATTTTTATGCCACTTGGTAGATTAATAATTAATTTTAAAACAGTTAAACCAAAAGGACACCCAGGTTGGTACGCTTTAGTGACGATCATCATAGCAATGCAGTTTTTTCTGTTATTAGTTAGAAAGAAAAGAAAAAACAAAGCTACAACTTTACGGTGTTGCTAAAACGTCGTCGTTAAAATGTACTTGCCTCGTGCACATGCATACATAAAAATAAAAAATTATTTTTTAAGTTTACGAGAAGACAAATTTAATATTACATACAGACTGCATACTTATTCTACAAAATTTAAAAAAATTCGTCGAGTTTTCGTTACTTAAGGGACTGGGTATGCCCAAAACATGATCTCTGGTGTTCGGTTAACCGGTCGTCTGCTTAGCCGACGTTCGGATAATCAATGCTTTACTACACTTGTTTCATAACATTAAAGATGCTGAATTCAAATTGTAACTTTTTTGCTCGTTGTTGTTCGCTAAGGAATTTTTTATTTGTTGAGTTTTGTGCAGAATGCGCAGTTTGAATTTGGGATCAAGCGTCCGTATGCATACGAAAATGGCCAGGGGAGAAATAATGCTGAAAAAATGATGTTAAGAAATTCCCATTGAAAGAGGAATTTCGTTCTCTCCTCTCGTCTCCACACCCCCACTGCCTCCCACCATCGCCAAGACCAGAAAATCTTTCTTCTTAGAACCGGTAAATGTTTTCTCTCTGTCGACTGGAAAACTAAGCAACGGACATTAGGGAATAACTCATCTTGGAACATCTCAATTGGAGTTAAATGAATCAATTTTTGTCCGCGTGAACAATGCACGACTTACATCTGTGTTGGCAGTTGACCAATTTGCACATTGCCCACGTTCCTCGCGCGTTTTAAACATAGTTCACGAGCTTGCTTTGTCGGAAACCTCACAATTGCAGCAAATTCCATAGCTTTTCATCAAACAAGGAAGGAAAAAAAGAAGTAAGCACAAGCAGTACTTTGGCTTGAAATGTGGAGACTAATCAGATTGGACTGAACGACACAAAGCGTGACTCGTATTAAAGGGGTGCATGCCGTAAAACGAAACGGATTGCAATCAATTTCCCAAGTGCAAATCTTGGCGATTTTAAAAATGAATGAGGAATTTTTCGATTTCTAATTCGGGGCGCTCTTTTAACGATGTTTTAGACCGAGATTGACAAGTTAGAAATTGCATTAGAAGGGGACACGCAAGCTTTTGATTTTGAGCGGTGATAGATAGCATTGTGCTTGTATCTTTTGTGCGTTAGCATATTGCGCCGCCGTGCATTGATATTAGTAGAGGCGAGTTTCCTCTTTTCACGCCCTCTGCAATGCCAACGACACAAAGGCATTGTAAGACAAACAGAGTGAACGAGCTGGCTGGTCATTGTCCGATTTGTGTGGGCTGGTCAATGGTCTTCTTGTTTATGACCATGTGGAGTGAAATGGCCCCAACTGCCATCTATTTTATTGTTAGGACTTAGGATATGTTTCCCAGAGCGCTTGTTTTCTCTTAAAACTTTGTTTGTTGCATTAAAGATTTAATTTAACTCGGATTTCGTACGAAAAGTTTGAAATACCGGGTTGAAAACAACGGAGTTGCAAGTACTTTTTCTTGAAAGAACACTTGATAGGTTGTAAATTTATTCTGATTAATAATAAAAACATTTAGTGTTAAATATTTAAAGTCGCTTTTACTTAGGTTTTTTTTTTCATGTTGGGAACAACTCAATTAAGAGTTGCGCTTCTCTTTAGCTTTGCAGTAAAATGAAGATAATGGAATATTGGGAGGGAAATAACACATTTAGAAAGTGGATCGATGTTGGTTTTGATGATAATTCAACTAGATGGAGGGGTTTTGGCAAGAAAAGATGGATTTTTTTGTATTGGGTTTAAGATATGTGGATTTTTTCGAGTTTGAACATCTGTTTGATATGCAGTGTGTTTGGTCTTGTTTCGTCGGTTGAGTAATTTCCAAGTGGAGTTGGAACAGGCAGTTCGAAAGACATGGCAGAAAGTGCTTTTTGAGGTTCGCAGGTGCGTCTTCCTGCGCAGTTCACTAGGTGAATGTAAATTAGAAAATTTTCTTTTTCCTTCACACTGTGGTGAATCCTATTTTATTTTGCTGAACGGATATTAGGTTGAAGAAAGAATATGTAACCCATTGTGGTGAGGAAATAAAAAAAAATTGTGCTTGTCAGTTGGTTTTGCCAATACGAATCCGACAAATGTCAAATGCTGAAAATGTGTGATGATAATTTCTTTTGGACAGGAAATGATTGGATACTTCAAATTTTAAATTTAAAAAGAAAAAAGAAAAACGAGTGCGTGTGTGTTTAAGACTACACAGTAGAAGTCAAACTTTCAGACGCCCAGGACTTTTATTTGTATAAAATTTAATTAATTAATTTTATTTTATTTATTTTGTTTTATTTTAGTTTATTTTTTTGTCGACAGATAGCACTGATTTTTTGTGACATTTTTATGACGCACTTCCGTTTCATTCTCAAATCGCGCCTAAAGAAGTTTCACTTCAAAAGTTAATTTACAATTTATTTAGCAGTAGACACACACAAAAACAACCATATTGCCACGCGACGGAAACAACGAAACTTAATCCCACAGTAACCCATAAATGAAGTACACTGAAAATTAAAAGTGTCTCTTTTCATTCTACTCAAGTTACAAACAACAACAGCATTATATTTGTATTCAAAATGTCGCGTTTTAGGTGTAGTGTGTTTTGGTGATGTCACTTGTGTTAATTTGTAGTTTATGGCTTTAAAACACACCAAAATACAAACATTTCAAATGCAGGCCACGAAATCAAGCTGCTCTGCATGTGTTCATTTAATTTCCTTATTGGCAATGCATTTTTCATTTCTTTATTCAAGTTTTAATGCAAGTAGAATGATTTTTGAACCATTTAAAGAGTTGCATTTACAAATGATTACGAGTGGGGCTGGGTGAGTCCCATTTTTGCAGGTATATTTTGAAATTGAATGAACCGCGCAATTGTAAACACAAACATAAAGCACCTGCATTCCAAAAGTAATCAGAAAACTCATAAAATAAAGCACAATCTTAAAAACACGAACACTTTGAATAAACCTCTTTTTGAATGAAGACATAGTTTCTACGTTATAAATTTAAATACGACTTTTACTCCTACGATATTCTGAACAATAAAAAAAAGGGATCGTTTAATGATTTGGAATATTTTTGAGTCGACTCTTTCTTCGGGTCAGATTCATGACATCCACACTGAGATTGGTGGACAAGAAGTGGCGTTATATGCATACGGAATGGATCGTAAAATGGGCGACCGAGTTAGTCGTAAAGTTTCGAGGCACTTGTGATAAAAGTTTTTCCATTGGCTTTGATTGCTCCCCAGTCACGAACCACTTTTTCAAATCTTGACCTTTACAACGTCAACCTTAAGTATTTCACTCCAACTTTTACTTAGAATTTTCCCTTGCACAAAAATAAAAATAAAAATAAAAATATATTAAATTTAAACATCAATTTTGAAATATATAAAAAGGGGAAGTGAATTCCCAAATTTCTACATACTTTTGCAAATTGCGGAATGAGACCTTTTCCCCGGTTCGCCATTAAGAATATCCCATGACTCATCACATCCTCACGAGAAACGATAAAAAAAAAATAAGTTGAGAACTGCAGCCATTATTCAAGCACGACGTGAAATCGCTGTTTTATGACTCCATCCGTTATGCTTTGGTTTCTCACTTTGCTGCCATTTTCTGGCGCTCAGTCTTACATTTTGCCTAATAAAACCCTAAACAATTTGCCACCGTTTCTTCTCTCCCTGTGCTATGAATTATCAAATATTCATTAAAAATCGAATAGGAAATTGTGACGAAGAAACCTAAATTAAATTCTTGATGGATGTGTAACTATTATGTTTTTTTTTTTTTTTTTTTCTACATTTGGGGATGGGTTGGGGTCATCTTGGAGGATGGCTTTTAGATACAGAAAGGTGGCGTCAAGTCATATATCATATTGTTGTGTGCAATAACTCTTGTTCAAATCGGCATGTGGTCATTAATTCTTTTGGAAAAAGGATTATACGCCGAGAATACCATCTATTAAGGAAAGGGGAAAATTTTAGTGTCGTTTTTGATTTGAGCCATCTGTCTCCAGACAATAGACTCGTATGAATCTTTCTATTAAAGAAGAAATTGTCTGAGATCCTTAATACCAAGAAACTGTTCTTTTTTCGCAAAGAGGTTTAACCAATAAACCGGAATGATTTGTGACATGTGTGTCTAGTTTGTCTAGCATTGTTCATCAAATCAAACTGAAATCGAATTAATTTTAAAAAAAATACAATAAAATAGGAAAATTGTTGATCAATAATGCAGAATAGATAACATATTAATGAGTGGGAACGGATCTATTGCCTGTGGTGTCACGAGCCCGGCCAAACAGATTTACACGCAAGTAATGCGCTTTAAATGTAAATAATAAATAGTTTTCGGATTTTTGAGTATTTTTATTTTTTTTGTTGCAATGACAAAAATATCTTTTTTTTTTCATTAATAGGCGAAGTTTAAACATTATTTTTGTTAGGCAAAACAAAAAATTCCAGGCATCAAGCGCAACTTAATGGCGGCTCTTAGTATTTGTTGTTTACAGATAAGAAACATTATATTCCCTGTTGCCAAACGGAAAAGACTAACTCAGCAACTTGTCGCGCGAATATATTGCGAACCGGCAGTAGGGATACAAATCTGCGGTTAGAAAAGACCCACGGATCGAGAGATATAGTGTCACAAGCTGCTGAGTTGGTTCTTTTTTTTTTGTTGTTGATGATGCACACACACACACACGTATATGTAGCCGATAGCGCAGTTTCCAATTAAAAAGACTGAAATCTGTATCAGTACATGCACGAGCTTTTTGACGGCTTCCCTGCATTGCATGACGTCTAGCCGTGAAGTATGAGGAGCTATGGAAGGGGGTCAATCCACATTTTTCTTTCTTCGGCACGGTCGTGTATCTGCATTGTTTTATAATTTACTGTGTTCGTGCTGCTGCTTTATTATTGAGGTGACTTTATACTGTGGAGATATTAAAAATGTGTAAAGCTCAGCCTTTGATGAAGACACAATGAGTCTTGGCAAGGTGGTAGACCCTGGTATTGATTTACAGGAAAATATGGCCGGAAATGCACAGGTCACGTCAATTCACGTTAAATCTCGTCTAGTTCATTGTTTTTCGGCTTTAATCTTCAATTTTTGATGTTGTTTTTTATCTATGAAATAAATTTTCGGATAATTTCTTATAAATTCGCAAACTATTTTGAATCGACTGAGAATATTATAAATTCATTACATAAACGTAGATTTTTGTTATTTTTATAATAATAAAAAAAAATGTTTTGATTTTATGTAAAGTTTTCGCTCTGTTGACTTGAATTTTTAGTGATTTAACGAGCCATTTTGTTTTTAAGGTGCTCTGGGAAAGTCTCATAAGCAATTTAATTCAATAATTTATGTAATTAGCGGAACATCTTTCCACGCGCTTAAGTGAAATGGTCATACGAATGGCAAAATGTTGTATGCATTTATCATCAACAATCTAACGTAATTTTCTGAAATTATTTATTTCCTATGAAATTTATACTGCCGCTGCATATCTTTAACAGATATTAAATTTTGTTTCTATAGCTTGAATCATACTGCTATTCAAGGTGTGACGCTCGTGTAATTAATTTTAAGCACAAAACTCTGACCTCGTATAAATAAAATACAAGTTACGTTATTTGAAATTTTTTTTTTTTACGATGCTAGTATGAATTATTCATTTGAATATCATCGTTTAACTGTAACCAACTCGTATGCAAATGTTAGGAAATAATTTGGTGGTGAAAAATGAGTTTTTATTGATTTTTTTGTTGTGTTTAAAGAATAAAGCGTAATAAAAAATAGAAAAGTAAAAAAAAATTAGATTGATAACATGATCTGTTGATCAATACGGCAAAGTACATAAATTTATTTTGAGATTTCTAATGCAATTTTTTTTTTAAATTAACGTGAATGGGAATTTGAGAATAATGGGTATTAAAATTTGGCTTGACAAAGCCTGGATTTTAATGGCATGCTGATTACTTTCAAAGTCTTGATGGCAATTAGGCTTTTCATGTTGATTTGCGAGCAGCGCCACATCACAGTCAGAGCTCTTGATTCTCATGAGAAAATTAGGCTTTCTTAATTAAAAATTGTTGTGTCCGTCTTTATTTATGAAGAGTTTGCTGTTGTCATAGTCTGTATTTGCCAGTGCTTTTTAATTACTTCAGACATATAGATTTTTGCAAATTTAAAAAAAAAATAATTATATTACTAATTAACGGAAAATGACTAACAGCAAGAAAACTTATCTGCGTTTTAAAGATAAGAATTCATTACTTTATTTTTACAGTTTTATTTTCACTTTTTGTCACCGTATGGCACTGTGTCTGTATAGTTTCGTGAACTCTGCTGAGGGAATTGGAGTTTATGGATTTTAAAGAGATTAATGAATATTTTTAAAGATTTTTATTTAACATGACCAAAAGTCACACCGTTACTGCCGCCAATACACTGAATGAGAAAATATTACGTCATCTTGTAAAAACCGTTTGCTTCCTATTCTATCTTTTTTTAACAATTTTTCACAAAAAAATGGATGCCTGACCAATTTAATATCAATGTTTAAGCAATTATTCCATTTATTTATTGGCAAAATTTAAGTTTTTACTTGTTATATGGGTTAGCAACATTTCTTTTCTTAACTTGATTGAATTTTCAACTTCCGGTTATGTCACAACGTTTCTAATGCCAATGTACTAAACGAGAATAAACTACGTCATGCCACAAAAACCGATGTGCCTCCCTTACAGCTTTTTTTAAAAAAATGGATACCTGATTCGTTAATATTCATTCAGAAATGATCATTTATTCAGTTTATTTTGTGACAAAAAGTCTTTACACAGAAAAGTAGTTTTTTTTATATATAAAAACTTATTTCGTAATATTCCTCTGAAGAAAAAGTTTTCAACCGACAAATGGGAATAAGAATTTCCATTATGTACCGTATTAAAAAAAATAAAAATAAAAATAAAATCTAAAAAAAAATACGGTAATCTCTTGGATGCTCAGAAGTTAAATTTCACTCAATCACCATTCTTTTGTAATTACTTAGAGAATCTAATCCAAAACTCGGGAGAAAAAACACAAGACGTGTTTTTTAGGACGCAATTAGTGCTCGTTGGATTTAAAGATCAATTTTTTTTGTACTGGTTGGCACGACGACTAGGGGATACAGAATTGAAATTCGATTCACTTGAAATGATGCTTAAATAATTATTAATTGGGGTTTCTAGTTTAAATCTTAACATATGAGGTTTGTGTTAATATTTGTGCCATAATTAGACGTCGGCAATTGGAGCGTATTTACGATGTCGATTCAACGTAATTAAGACAAATGAATTTATTAATTTTTTTTATATTACTACAACTGCGAAATCTAATCTTAATTGATTGCTATTTGAAATTGAAAAAGTGTTTTGATTTTAAAATAGGGGTTTAGGTTTAATTAGATCCGTACCTGTTTCTAATGTGTCTAATGAATGCCAATGGTGGAGCAGGGTAAGAAAGATTGATGTTGTTGCTTAAGCCACATGTTGTGGAAGATAAAGAGCAACAATTAGAAAAAGAGCTAAGAATTTACATATTTTTAGAATCAATAGTTGTTGTTTATTAATTTTTTTTTTTTTGAAGATTTGGCTTAATTCGAAGGAATTTTTGATAATTTAAGGCTCGTTTATTTTATTTTTTTTGCTTTACGTGTATCGGAAAATGTGTTTATTCACACTAAAGCGCTTTTTATTGATCTATGGAGCCACTTTGTTCGTATATATATGAAATATATTATCATCGTAGAGCTATTAAATTTTATTTTTCTTTACTTGCAAATTTACTGCTGAATTACGACTTCTCTGCTTTGATTGTGTTTATATTACTATCCAATAATAAAAATTAGATTTTGCCAGAACCAGACAGTAAGTGCAATTTCAAAGTTTCTATTTTTATGTGGTTTTTGGTGTAAATAATAAAGAGGAAAAACAGAAGAGAAACATACGCATAACTATGAATGAACGTGATATTATTTCGTGTTTTGTGTCTGCTTGTAGTTTAGTGTTTGAGTTTTACGAGTAAATGGCAATTAAAATTTCTTCATTTTCACGCAATGAGCGAATTACGGCCAGGGCTGGACTGGGAACAATTTTAGTACTGGAAAATCTAGATAGGTAGAGCCACATATATTTATTTGATCTAAACATTAAGTTATAATTTTACAAGAAAAATAAAAAGTTAAACTTTTATTTCGGTAATGGAACGCATCAAAGCTTTTGAGGGTTTAAAAATGTCCAGATTTCTTGTCTAGTAAGTTACTTGCATCATTAAAAATGTAAAACATTGAAATGTCACATGCGTGCGAAGGCAGTAAGTGCACTAACGTATAATGTCATTTATTCGTTTCTTAATACTCATTGGAGCAGCCATATGTGCGTGGTTTTTACGGGTTAGAAAAGAAAGCGACTCTTGTTCGCTTTGGTTTGGGTGACTATAATGTTCGAAATTGCCTTCATAGCCCGAAAGAAGGAAACTGAAGACGAATCAGCGGATGGGCAAAGCGCCAAGTGAAAACAAATGACCAAAGGGAACCCCAAAGTAACGCATCAGATCAGATGGCCTGGCCGCGAGGATCTTCCTCAAACCTCTTAACATGAATCACAAGATCCTGTCGTGATTTTGCTATTTATTTATGTTTATTATCCGAGATAAAGCAAGAGGTCTTTAATCGTTGGCTTTCCATAAAAAAAAAAATGTCTACCGTTTATTAACTTATTTAGTTTTTGGAGATTTGAAATGGGATTGGAAAAAATTGCGCGCGGTAGACGTGGGAATTCTTTTTTATCTGGCCTTTTACAGTAATCTTACATGCATTGATCGCCATCAAGGTTTATTCAATCGAAGTGTAGTTCCGACATTGATTTTGCATATTGGCCATGGAGGAGGGTAAAAAAAGAAGTAAAAAAAAAATCAGATGGAAAGTTGCCAAATAGTGTTCGTGTTCGAGTGAGGTAAAAATAAAAAAGGGGAAGAAAATAGCTGAATGGTCATTCGACAGTCGTGGAACTTCCTTTCTCAGGAAATGGTTCAATGTTCTATGGATTTGGGACATTTAAAAAAATATTCGAATAATACACAAATAATCCGAAAGAAAGTGAGATAACATTGAACAGCATGAAGGATGAAGTATTGCCTAGCCGGGGTCGGGACTCAGACCGAGGCTCCGTGCTCAGTGGGGCCTCACACTTTAAAATTTCTAAGGAAATATTTGGTAAAATAATTATTTTTGGTTTCTTGGATTTTTTGTTGAGTATATAAGTATATGTACTGTATTTAATGTTTGTGAATTATCGTAAATTTTCTGGTTGTGTGTATTTAAGTGTCGGGGAAAGCTAAAATTTGTCAGTAGTGCGCGGGTCTTTACCATAATGCCGGGCGTTGTAATAGAAACTTGCTTTTATTTATTTTCACAATTCTTTGGTTATTTAAATTGAAATTATTCCAATATTCTTGTAAATTAATAATATTTATCGGTTTAATTGATAATATTTACAATTTGTTTGAGTATTTTCTCGTGCTTAAGTGTAACGGAAAAATACTCAAAAAGTATTTGCGAATATTATCAACTAAATCAATAAATTTTATTAATTTAGGAGAATATTGAAATAATTTGGAAATGACAGCAATTTACAGGTTTCTCAAAATTGGTTTTAGTGCACACAACATAAATACCAATGTATACTCACGATTAACGCGGGGATTTACAGTACATCATTTGGTGCAGGATGTCCGATGTCTGATTTCGCTGTTAGTCTTCTTGTGGAATGTTTGTAGTTTTGTCTCACTTACGGTGGCATGCCACTAAATACGCCGACTTAGGGAAATCTGGTCAAAGTCGCGGTTTAGTGGCATGTCCTTAAATACACGTATCAATACGATAGGCTTTTTAATCTTTCGATCATCGTTAGTGGTAGAATACCAACCAGGATCTAAATGCTTGATTCCCGATTGATAGTGTTGAAAACGCGGTAAGAACGTGTCTGTTTGCACACACCACAATTTGTAACAACGTGTGCGTAAAATAGATGACGTGGTTACATTTTTGGCAGACTCCATCTATCTCTGCGCTTTTGTTGGCGCCGACTTGGATACTCAATCTTCACACGTCGCAGAAATATCACACCTAATTTTGTACATAAAAGCGGACAATTGTGCAGATGGGCATGAACTGGCTTCTGTTGTGTTTCTATTTGTCGAATGTAGCTATTATGTTTTAAATTGAGTGTTGTACAAGTTAGTTTGAAAAGCTAATTTGGTGGCATGTAATTGAATGAGTATTTAAGAATGGGTGGGTAATACTTAACGAGGAAGTTAATGGTCATTCTTTGCAAACAACATTCTTTGAATTCCCACCAGGAGAACGTGAATGGAATGGTGGTTATTATGATGGCAATTTATCATTCTCGCCACTGTCATTTTGAATGATCAGCTTCTATTATGAGAACATTCTCGTCATGTTAATTTTGACACGTTTTTTATAACCGCCATATTTTTTTTCTCTCGTTTCCTCTGTTGTGAGAGTGACTGGTGGCGTGAAGTGAGTCGATTTCATTTCTGTGGTCGTGCAGCGAATCCTAGTGTTGGATTCCTCAATTGTATTATGAAAACAGGGTCTCTCGTCTTGCGTCTTAGAGGGATACGATACGGACCCGATGCAATTCCAGCTCGGGGTTATAATGAATAGAAAAAAAAAGAAAAAACAATTTATAAAATCGTGGAACGAGTTAAATTATTTATTGGGAAATAAGGAAAAGTTTGAACTTTGCAAGATGCGCAGAGTGAGATAAAATTCTTTTCCGTACAGTGCCGAAATGCACTTTTTCAAGATGTTTTTTTTTTTTTTTTTTTTTTTTTTTTTTGTTTTTTTTTCGTAGTGAAATTGATCTCTTACATGACAAATATGGAAATTCAAGGCGTGTTATTAAATTTTGCCATCGGTGGCAAACGAGAGAGAGAGAGAAGAGAACGAGCTATGTGTTGCACGAGCTGTAGACTCCATCTAATTACGAAGTGAACGTTGAGCAATGCAGCACGGAAAACCAATAGATTGTGGGTTGGCCAAGTTTATGCACCGCAGATGAATTACTGTCGACTCTCATCTATACTACCTGGATTACACAAGTTGAAACAATGAATACACCAATTACTAGCAAAGTGACAGATTAAACTAAATAAATAATCTCAATCAAGTGCAACTAATTAATTTGCTCGTAATTAGTGAACACAATACTTGAGATTTAAGACTTACTTTTGTCCATCTTAGAGGTAATTGGTGCTGATTCAAGATTTCTTTTTTTAAAACGCAACTAAATCGAATAATCAAACGTTGACAAAAAAAGATAGACAATCAGCAATAGACTGCGCATGAGCAGCATGAGAAATCTCAAGCAGTAAGATAATACTTGCTCGACAACCAATAGAAATGCCGTCATTTTGTAAGCACTTTGAAAATAATAATAATTGAACGCACCAATTATAATTTGGAATTTTAGTGAAGGAAGCTGTAGGGTTGGCAAGGCAAAACCAATTACTTTTATTTTAAATTTATTTTATTTTAAAATTTTTACGAGGTTTTTACACCATAAAAACGTGGAAAGGAAATTTTTAAGAATACTTTGGATTTTTATTGCATTTTGTACAAATTTTATGCCCGATTACACCCTGTAGTTGTGAACCTGTCAAGCCCACATTTATTTTCTGATGGGCTTATTTTGTGTCTCGGTAATTATTAAGCAGGAGAAAAGGGGTGAGGAAGTTTAGACATTAGCACGTCGTCGTGTGCAGCAAAATGTTTGCTCATTTACTTGTGTTGTGCATGTGGCGATGCCATCTCGGGTGTTGTTGCTCTTAATGAACGGGAAAGAGAAGGCCAGTCTTGTACATGGCAACAGCTGTAATAATCAAAAGAGTAGAACGCACAGAGAGAGAGAGAGAGAGAGAAGTCGCGTTAGAAAATTCCAACCGGTATATTTACATAAATGCAATTCTTTTATTGTTTTGTGATGGCTAAGTTATGGGCGAAGAAAAACAAGGTTGTAAAGTTGCTGTCTCTTACATAACATTTTCTTTATCTTCTTATTTGTCGTTGCATTATGTCGATTGCCAGTCTCCAAGTGGAACACACTCAGTTCCCTTGATATGACGTTTGAACATTTTCCAGAGAGATAAATTTGTTATAGTTGACTAAAAGATAAGATAAAGTTGAACCACAGTGTGCAATTGTGTTTGCAATTAAAATATTATTACTAAAAACAGCACAAGCTAAATTAAAACAATAGGTGTGTGTGTGTTCAAAGTTTCTGTTTTTACCATTTTTGATTTTTTTTTTTGAACAGAATGGACACCAAAAACAGCCATAAATTATCGCCAAAAACAGCAAAAATATAAACAACGACTGGAGTGGTTTTTGAAATGGTTTATATCGGGTTTTTGGTTTTTACAATCAAATTCAAAATGGCTACGACGAAAGTTAGATCGACGGGTCAGACTTTCAAGTGTCGTAATGCTTTCAGGCGCAGCATCCACTTCCTAAAATGTGAGTAGATGCATAATTGTGTTCAAGTAAGTGGGCCACAACCACAATTCCTTGGTTGAATAAAAATAAAGGAATTTTTAATCGCCATTTACTTTCAATTCGCAAGACCGAGACACAAAAATTACACTACAAAGAGGCCTAAAGACGAACACATTCATAGTTAGGCAAAAGCAATTAAAACGGAAACATTGAATAAATTGATTGATCGTGCCGTGCTTTTCTTGTTTTATGTGTTTTTGTTGTTGTTGTTGTCGTCGTCATTTTCGCAGACAATCACCAACCAATATACGTCAAACTGAACATGTGTGAGAGAGAACTAGGGTCGTCTTGCAAAAACTAATGAACGTCTGTTTTGGACATAGGGGTGGGCTGCGGGTAGGTTTATGTAAAGACAGATGCTGTAAAGGGTTGCTCTGTAAATCAGAAAATAAATTTGGCAAGTTACATTCAAATGGATTCTTCACTTGCTGTGCCCCATTATGGTTAAGGGAAATACGACATCAATTAAGTCATTCAAGTTGTCTTTTTTTTTTTCTTAAACGAAATTGAAAGCACCTCACTTTAGGTTTATTGATTCAGTCAAGTCAAAATGTTCTTTGGACCGATGCCACGAGTTACCTGGTGCTGTGTAACAATAATCAAAATGAATATATATACACAGATAACGATTGGGTTTATTTTATATACTCGAGATTTGGTCGTCAAAACAGCTGGGTTTCGAAAACTACCCCTGAATCCCTTAAAAAAAAAAACCATCAAATGCAACACAACTTTTTATCTTTCTTGGGAAATTAGTTTTCTTTGTTTCGGTATTAAATATTCTGATTGATTTAATTTAGATTTAAATGTAAAAATATAATTCCGCATGTTTTTTCGCTTATCAATTAATTGCCTTCGTTATTTCTCGCTGTTTTATTTATTTTTTGGTATTTCATTGTGTGATTACTACTGTAATTACTTTGTTATTTTTTTGGTCGAAGATGTACTGTATATTTTTTTGGTTGGCATCGCACATGTACCATAGTCTGCACAACACAACGGTGAAGCTGAAGAAACGGCCGTTTCTTTCCCGTTCTTTTCACGACTTTCATGGCACTTTTATAGGCTATCACAAAGCGTTGCGATGAGGTTGTGGATATTCTGTCCCATAAATGTCCACCAAAGAAGATAAAAAAAAAAAAAAGATTTTTCTTGGGTTTATAAATAAGATGCCCAACGGATACTTCAATATTGTTCTTTTGCGACTTTAAAATTAATTCCAATTGAATTGTCCCATAATTCAAGATTTTTCGTTACGGTACAAAAATTAATTTTTCGTTTTCTTTTTTTTTTTTTGTCGGGTTAAAATTGCGTTTTGTTCTCTTGCGGGATGGTGGTGGGTTTCCTGAATGGCTTTAGTTATAGGATCTGCTGAATATCCAGAAAAAAATAAAACAGTTTAGTCAGCAGGATTTTTTTTTACCTTTCTTTTGAGAATAGTCTTAGTTTTGGTGGGGGAGTTAAACACAATTCACGTTAATGGCGATCGATTTTTAAGAAGAAGGATTCGTACGGTTGCATGACGATTTTGCTTGCTTTCTATTACTCTCGAATGGCTTACAAGCGCTGCGAAGCACAGTTACTTGTATTATAAAGTTGAGCTGCGATAAGGCGCAAAAAAAAAAAACCATACCAAGCTTAATACACATCGACATAATCACTATGTTTACATGACAGGAGAATTTGTGGTAGTGAAATCTGTCATCGTAACATTCTAGAGCGAAACCAGTGTTTACATACTATCAAATACGCCGCTGGTTTGATAAGAAAATCAATCTTGGTCATTTCGATGCACGTTGGTTTATGTGATAAACATTTTAATCGAGTGCGTAAAAGTTTTCGATTGGAGACAGAAACCCTCGCGCGCACGCGCAGTCGCCGTACAAATATTTGCTCGTAATTAGGAAGCAGAAAATGATAAACAGGCTGATTTGCCAGTGTTTATCGACTAGTGTCAGTCACATATCGCCTGACATGTGATGAGCTTTCTTAAGTGCACTTGTGACTCCAGGAGGAAACAAACATTTTTTTATCTGTTCTTTCTTTTTTTCTTTCTTTCTTTCCTTTGTATAGACGAGGAGGGAATGATTGATTTCCTGTATAAGCAGAGGGCCCAGTGTGTTGTGTTGTGGGAGAAACCAGGGTTTGCTGATGGATTGGGCGGGTCAGCAAGGCCAGTCATTTGTGGCGCAAGGCCCAGAGGGTAATCATGGAGAAATGCCTCCGTCACTCGTGACAAGTGCGTTCCAAGGGCCCCACCTTTTCCTGCTTCTCGTCGATGCGATTTCAGGAAGAAGCCACTTAGTTTCGGCTCGCTCCAATTCAAATTGAATCTGTCTGGATTTTTATTTTTATTTATTTTCATTTATTTATTTATTTTTGTTTTTTTTATTTGGTTTGTTCAAAGTTGAACCGAATTGGAGCAGGTCATTTGGCTATTTACCAAGCCGAAGTGATTTATGTAGGCTGATTATGCTAATTTGTCTCTCGTTCGTATGAAGTTTCATTTGTTGTGCAAATTGATTTTGCTTCATTCCGTTCACGTTCACTAAATTTCTCGCGGGAAATGACGCGTTGAATGCTGACCAAGAGCGTCTTCTTTAAACGCTTTAGAGCGCTCATTAAGCGACATATTGTAAATGAATTTGGTCTCTCAATTACCTTCAAGTTGGTGCGAAATAAAACGTTAGGATTAGTTTAGTTTGGCGCCCCGACGCAATTTCGGTGCGGTTTGCTGGGCGTAGGCAAATTGCTAAAATGGTTTGACATGTTGAAAACGTATTTCTTGAGAGGTGACAACTGCACGCCCATTATTTTATCTCAAGTAGGAAACATATTTCATCGTGACGTGCAAAATGATGCTTGCTTTTGAGTCAGCTATTTCTGATGACTTGCTTCGTCATCTCGTTCGTGTAATAAAATGTCGGACGAATTTTAGGTGTTTTAAGTTATGTTGTTCGTTATGGTACAGATTGGTAGAATGTGATGCGTCGTAAATCGTCTCGTGTTGCGCGGAATTGAATTGGAATTGATTAACGTCTGTGGCAGATGCTGATTTACATTCGAGTGGGGAAATTGTGAGTTCTCCTATGTATATTTCTTTTATTTTTTTATTTTTTTATACTGTGTAAACTGTAAATGATGTTTTAGGCTGGAGCAACAAACGGGTTCTTTCGGTTTTGTTTAAGTTTACTTAGTTTTACTTTCGGTCAGTGCACTCGCAATCCAGCAAATGCAATTGGCAGAGCTGTGTGTGTCGGATGGGCAAACCGTTAGAGCTGGACTGAACATTTTACAGGATCTTGGAGATTGAAATTTGCTGCGCGGAAATGACTTTCTTTTAGCAGTACGGCACAATTGGACACGATTCTCTTTTCGCTTCTTCTACTTCACACTCATTAACTTTGACAAACTTTTTTCAAATTTAATAGGGGGTTTAACGCAACGGATTATAATCGATATTTTTTTTTATTAAATTATTTTCAAGTAATAACACGTGTGCAAAAGTTAGAATCGTGGGTTATAACCCAAGAAAAAAATAAGATTATTGCAAATGGCGCCTGAGATGAATCGATCTTTATGTAGTACTTTAAAGTTTGATGAACGAAAATTAAAAAAAACGAACCATTTTAGTGTTGCCATTTAGAGTTGATTTGGACCACCGAGTTAATTCTGCTTTGATTAAACTAAAAAATAATCTAAGATCTCGTGTCTTGTGTTACAACCTTAGGGTTTTTTTATTGGAATATAATACAGATAAAATTATAATTCGTTGCGTGAAACCCGTTATTGTGACTCCAACTTTTGTTTTGTGAATTTAATTTAATTTTTTGTTTTTCTCGTTTTTTTTTTCGGGAGGAACGGTGGATCTTTTAAAATAACGTTTAGTTGCTTAGAAAGTAGGCCTAATTTAGACCTCTTTTATTGCACCACAGCAGCAGGTTAGGGCAGCAGCTCTCTCGTTGGAATTGTTTTTATAAACCTGCTTTAAGATGCTAATTGGCAATGCACTTAAAACCAAAGAGCAAGGGACAGGCACTGCTACAGTGGCATCCGAAACAATCTAATCTAAACGAACTGACTTCCAAATTAACGGAATTTACAATTCCAATAGGCACATTTAAATGAGCACATTGTGACACTATAGAATTGCAATTTGGCAGAGGAAAGGGTGACATTTTCTCTCCCAACTGCAAAATCAGCTTTTCTTCATTTTACTCGGCGATAAATCACGCCGTTCCACTCCTGACTTAGAAATTAATTATTCCATTATTAAGAGCGCTTTAAAGGAATGATTGCGTAATGAAATCTGCGCGTAAATTTCATTTATCTAATTTATTTTCTATTTTATTTTATTTGTTCTCCAAAACGAGGTGCGTACGAGCAATTTAGTGGCGTTTTCACTTTAAACAATAATTTTTATTTGTATTGCACATTTCCTTTAATTGAATTTTGAAAGGCGGAATGGCAGGTACAGGGGGGGGGGGATGGGGAGGGAGCTGCCGGTTTCCAGGTATAGTACTTTGTACAATTGAATTATCAACCTCTAAACATTTCATATTGCTTGATTCAAAACATGGCCCTTCTTTATGAAATTTAATGGAAATGTTAGCGAGGCGTTGTGCTTACACACAAACAAGCGGTGAATTGGCGCGTTGCCTATTTTCAAGCCGTTGAAATCGAACAGAACCTACAAATGCTTGTTTAAGAAAAGTTTGCAACTCCTGACCACTGCGCTATCACTGATAAAGCTGATTAATCGCCAACGCTACTTGTTTGGACAGGGCAGCCATTTTGATGACACTAGAAAGGAAGTGAATTTAATTTCTTCAACTTGTAATTGGATGAGAAACCAAGCCCGAAATTAAAATTGAAAACGAAGTTTGTTAATTAATTTTGGTTCACCGAAGCCATATTATGTTTGTTGTTGTTTTTTTTTTTTTTAATGTAAGATGAAATTGTAATTTTGATGTATCGATTGCTTTGGTTCAGGGGGACGGAAATTATATCAGATAGCAGTTTAGTAATTTCATGGCGAGATTATATCATGTTGGCTTTAGTTTGTTGCTGCGGTTGAGTGAGTCGCAGGGACGAGTTGTCGTCCAAGCGTTTATTTCTCATAAAGTGACATCTATCAGAGCGTCAACATTGCTGACTTGGCATGTCGAATACTCTTCACTCGAGCGGTTAAAAGGAGAAGGATGTTGGGTAAAGATTGTGTACTTTGAGTTGGAGTTAAGAAAGCTTGCCATCATTTTTTTTTTTTTTTTTTAAAGAGTTTGTGCGTTGTGTGTTGTCGGCTTTGCGGTTGTTGTAAGACATGGCGCTTTAATTTCGGTTTTGTAAAAAATAAATTGAGTATTTGACAAATTTTAGTTGATTATTTTTATCGTTTTTAATTGTTTTTATTTTTATTTTTTGGTTTTTTTTTTTCGGAAAACATTAAATGTATATATTCTTTAATTTTTTATTTGGATTTTTTTTTGTTTTTTGTTTTTCAACCTTAAAGCTTCAGTTTCCGCCAATAAGATCATCGTAGTTGCTGTCATTGATTTTTGAGATCAGTTTGCTCTATATGGCATCCCCGTCTTGGTCGACGTTATTATCGGGAACATCTGATCGTTTCTATGGCGACGTGAAGATGCACTATTTCCTCATTAAGGCTTGCCAGGTGGATAAGACAATGTTCAATTTTTCCATTTTCATGATTTTTTAAAACCGTTTTAAAGAGAAACTTAAAAAAAATAAAAAATTGAAATCAAAGTGGATAGAGTGATGGCACAAACAATCGAAAACAAATAGAGCTGGAGGAACTTCTGTATCAAGAAGAGGAATCAGAAAATCGCTTGAACTCGTTTAAGGTCCTTTGCATGAAACACGACTGACCAAGCTTTGCAACAGCCGACGGAAACGCAAACAAATATCCCAAGACGAACGAATAACGGAAAAACAAACTGAAATTATTATTATTGCATCAAATCATTTCCAGTAGAATGTCATTGGTTTTCCCGATCGACTAACAAAAGTGTAACACACACACGGGAAGTGAAGCTTGAATAAAATGTTTTTACGCGTGCGCGGTGATACGGGATTGAGCGAATGTTCCCTATCGACGAAACGCAGACGTACACCTGAAAGTTTCATTTTTGGTAAATATTTTTTGGGGAGGATAAGGTGAATTGGATGCAGTGAGCCGTAGGATGTGTGCACTATTCCGTTTCATTCTCAAATCATGCTGTGTGTGGGCGAACGGGATGATGGAATCTTTTGCTCGAGTGCCAATGTGCAACGTCTCCGTTGCCAATAGGCATTCGGTGTGTGATAAAGTTATAACTCTAACATAGAGGAAAATAAACTGCTGTCACGGTGCAATTTCCTCAAACTGGACAGTCCTTCATGCAGGATGTGCCCGCTTTGGAGATAAAAAGAATTTTTTTTTTTTTTTTTTTTTTTTTTTTTTTTTTTTTTTTTTTTTTTTAAATTGTGACTGCAGTTGAATGTAAAATTTGATAAACGGTACTAGGAAATCGGACTGAGCGGACGGCAGTTTGAATTTTAAAACTTAACGTCGATAAAGATTTTTCTAGTGAGTCGGTTCTCTAAGATTCTAACTACTGCTCGATGTGATTTAGTTCCCACATGAATCAAGACTGGACAAAGGGATTTGTGAGAGAGAAAAAGAGACTGAGAATGAAAGGAAAGAGAAAAATCGTTTTTTGGTTGAGATTTTTCGAATTTAAAATGGACCTAAATGGCTGTTTGTCGTACCATTGAATTGTACCCACTTTTTGTACCGACTCGAGTATAATTTTCAAATGTCTACGAAGCAGGAAGTGAGAAATAAATTTATAACGTTAATAAAACCGTCACGAATTCTACACACGAACGATGGAATAATTACGGTTAAAAGTTCAGGACCACACAAAGTCAACTTTTAACATAAATAAGTGAATCTGTCAAACAGTAAATGGATAAATAAATGAATAAACAAACGGACGAGCCCGAGCAAGTCACTTGACACAGTATTGCGCGGAATCCGACACGATGTATAAAAGTATGAGTGGCGGATGGATCCGCCAGTGGCTTGGGGAGTGCCAATGCCGTGCTGGAAGCATTAATAGAAAAAGAAACGACGAAAAAGTGTATTGGTTTTGGCCTTTAGTAATAACATGTCTAGGGGTCAGTTCCCAGAAGTGTCCTTTCCAAACTTGGATGTTGGACCACATTACCGAAGTCCAACCCAATGTCAATCACTAACCACGCAGTCCAGGGACCGCGAGGGCAGCGAGATTGTTTTGCTATTTGTATTGCTCCGTCTTGCATGAACTTCCGCTAACCTCTCGGGTGTATGGTCTTGCGACGTTGCTGGTCATAAGAAAATTGTGTTCATGTGGGTCTGTGGACCGTGCGGATGCCACTTCCGGTTCCGCCCGGTTCTTCAGTGGTTAGTTGACCACTTCCGGAACTGGCAGCTCTTTCTGACGGGAAAGAGCTAACTAGGACAGTCAGTGGTGTGGTAAGTGGCTGCCAGATGGTCACAAAAGTGTGCATCAATTCTACAAAGCTATTATCGTAGAAGCATTAGAAATTTTAAATATTGAAAATTCACACTTGCGTCGTGAAAGACACCAGGTGGCAAGTGACCTTAAAACAACAACACGATCTTAAATTCAATATCCAATAACATTTGTAGAAAGTTTGCTTCGGAAGCAATTTCAAAACGAAACACAAGCGGGATTAACACCTCTATCGTTAGTTCTTAATGCTTTACCAAAGTTGAAAATGCCGAATACGCGTGACATTTAGTGAATATTTTCTCTCCACTTTGGCCAGAGAATATAAGACGAGGAAATTTATTTTTGAGACATCCATCTATCTAGCAATCGTCCCTTAATGCGATAGCTTAAAGCACTTCCTGGTTTTTGTAGCAGGCTTTAATCAAGCGGTGATTGCATTTACCGAGCAAGAGGGTGGGCGAGGAGAGAAAAGAGAAGGTTGAGCTCCTCGCGTGAAAATTCGCTGCTCTACACTCGGTCTTGAATGAGGCTATTGAATGCGGTATATAGAAAGGGAGGAACGGTGTGGTGTGGAGGAGATATGGGGGATTCGGAACTAAAATCGATTTGGCAAATGGTTCGCTAAGGACATTTCTCATTGGTTTGCTGATAACGGGCAGCGGACTTTTGCTTATTGTTTTCGTATATACAGGCGCTGCTGGCTCCGCATTTTATTTATCGTGTGGATTTTCAAGAGGATATTTTATAGCTCGGTGAGAGATGAGGAGGAGTTTATCCTTCCTTCATCATCCGACATTTTGAACCGCGAGCACTGAATTGTATAAGTGTGCGCGCGACTTGTTTGTATTGAGTTGCTGTTGCCGCTGTTTGCAACTTGGAATTTTGTTGATTGAAAATCGATTTTTCACATGTGCTAATTTCCGCTTTTCTCTCTCTCTCTCTCTCTCACCAATTTATTCTGGACAATTAAGGCCAATTCGAGTGGCCAAACTAATTTCTTAATTCCCTTGTTTCGTATTCTAGTATTGTTAAAAGGAGTTTGATTTGGAATTTGGAGTGGGCAGTGTTTCTAATTTTTTAATTGGGTAAATAATTAGTAGTGAAGCGTTTGTGTGCCTTTTCGAGGTGTTACTCACCGAACTAATAAATGCCATGTTTTGGGGCCGGTTGAGCCCATGTCTTTCCCTTGTCCCGTATGTTTTATTCATGAATTTACCTTCGTCTTTTATTCAACGTTTCGCAGTGTAAGCAATAAGTAAGGTTAAGACGTTATGGAATTGGGTTTATGGGGGAGTCAGGGGTGCACGTAGATCGATCTGGCATAATTTTACAAGAATTTAAAAATAAATAAATAAATAAATAAAGGCAAGAATTTATTTCTAGTTTTAGTTTTTAAATCTTGTGCATTATGTGCAAGGGCGAAGTTTTTAATTTTGAACCGGTTGAGATATGGTTTGAAATTTCAATTGATTTTACTCGCAACTTTCTTCAGGAGGATTTGAAAACAAGCTAATGCAATTAGGTAAGATTATGGGGTTTATTGGAATCCACAATAAACTAGAAAGGAACAAACTAGTATGAAATGATGTGTTTGTTTATAATTTAGTGAAGCCTACGTTTCGTTTGAGTGTTTTGGGACTTAAGCATTATTCCAACAACATTGTAGTAAACGCATTTAAGAAAGTACGATATTTAATACGAGAATCGCTTGTAAATATCCTGTGTAACCCTTGAGTCATTTTATGAGCTTTATCGGGGTTTCACTAAACCAATCGATTTTGCGATTGTGTGATCTGGACAATTTTGCAATTTTATGTTTGTCATGTGATATCTGTTCCATCAATTATTCATAATTATTAAAGTATAAGAGAGTGAAAATAAAAATAATAAAAATTGTCTAAAAGATAGATTTTGCGATTTGGACAAGCAATTTTGAGGCTTGTCAAACTCAAAACAAAATGGAGGCGACCAAGCTCGATCTAAGTAGCCAACTTGAATTATCATCAAGTTGCTGGAGCATCCACGATCATATTACACCTAGGAAGCTCAAGAAACGACTCTGGTATGCTCTGTAAAACTTGTAAGTAATAAAACGCTGCTAATTGCACTTCATTTCAAAAAATTTCGTTGTAACACATTAATTTTACAGAACTCGTTTTCTTGCATCTCATTGGTTGGGTACAACTAAACCAAATATGGCAGACAACGCAAAACTGCAAAATCATGCGATTGTATTTGGAGGCTTCAATAATTATTGATTTTGTGATTAATTCAAAATCACAAATTGCCAAATCATACAGTGAAACCCCCTAATTTCGCGTTAACAAGTGCTGTTGACTCTTATGTTGTGTTAATCCTTCATCGAATGTTTTGCTTTGTTATTTGAATGTTTAAAAATGACTATTTTGTTTATTCGTTTGTTTTGTTATCATTTAGGTACAATACTTGTTGTGGATTTATCGATTTGAAACAAAAGCCATTAGGTGCTTAGATAACATTATAATTGATACCGACACTATGATTCCATTTTGATAACGCGGCTAATAAGTGCCAGCATGTGCCAATGACATTTAATCTCTCCGTTTTAATCATGAGAGTAGAGTAACTATCCTCATCCAGCATTTGATTCACTAATCAAGTACAATGCAACGGATAATCGAATTTTTTCTCGAGTCTCGCGCAATGCACTCTTCTTCTCCTCTTCAGGCAATTTTGTTGGTTTAATTTCGCTGCAGGTGTATTAGAGGATTGCATGTCGGGAGATAACCTCTTCTCTCCCAAGCCCAAAGAGCTTGAGTGCAGCTTCAATGCCTTTGATGAGGATTTGTTGCTACGGGCAACCGATTCCAGCTCTCGATTGTCAATCAAACGAACCTTAGTTGAGATCGAGCTCTGTCCTGCAGCTATTCCAACCATTTGCTGTCAAATGGGCAAAATGAACACACTGGCCTAGCCAAGTAATTACTGACTTTCTCTTCACTTACTTACTTGGCTTGGCAGTTTGCTGCCAAGCCGGTTTAACATGTGCACACATCGCGGATCAATCGGCTCTTTTTAACATCCAGTGCCAATCAAGAGCAATATCAGATAACGCCAACGTGATCGATGAATAAGTAATTAGAAAAGTTGTTGTTATATCTGTATTGAGATGTGATTTATTTAATGAGGTGGAACAAATTAATTAACTAATTAGAAGCGAGTTGGAAATTGTTACCGTTTTGTCCACGCCCATCTTTAACGTTGTGAATTGTAGGCTTGTACTTGTTATCTTATGCGCAGATGGATTTTGCGCTCTTGCGCCGCTTCGTTTTCTCTTCTCCAACTTAAAGAGCCGTTGAGAGGAAAGTAATCTCATAAATTACACCGTGATATTTTTTTTCTTTCTAATTGTAACCGTTGACATTTTTTTTTTTTTTTTTTTTTTTTTTTGTTTTTTGGAACTTGTAAGTAATTAATGCGATCCTACAAAAAGATATTAAATCTTTATTATTGTCAAAAATTGTCTTTTCAATTTTGAATTAATCAGGCGAGATGTTAAATGCTGGGTAAAGCTTTTAAAAAAGCTATAAAATAGTTTTTGTCGTGTGTAGGGAAATGTAATGGGTATTTTGCTGCTTTGTTTAGCACCTGGCGAGGTAGGTGTGGCTGGATGTTTAAATAGGCGTGAAGAATATTTTTTTTTAAAGAATATTTTCGTATATGTACACTATAATATGTAATGCTTTTAGTTGATTCTGAGTGAAAAGGAATCCCAAGCTGAGATTGCAATCAATGGGCCTTGAGTACAAATTGAATTAGCTCTGCTATGCTCATATTTCAGTCGAGGGTAAGATATTGACATAACAGCTTCAGGGAATAATTAATGGCAATTAGCACTGAGATAAAAGCCAAACAGATTCTGCGATGGGATAAAAAGTTTATCGTGTCTTTCCTTGAGATAAAATGAGTCTTGACTGTCCATCTTTATCTTTGTCATTATGTCTTGGCAGTAACAGGAAACTGGAAAGTGGTCTTAAGGAATTTTAAATGATTTGTTTTGTTTGCATGAAGTTGGAACAAAGATAAGCTCGAATTAGCAAGCACAAAGCTAAAACTTTTGCCGCAACTGCAACTCATTGAGCATTTGTTTGCACTGCAAAATAAATAAAATAAGCTTAGTTCTAAAAGTCGTGTTTTAAGGATTGTTAGAATAAAAAGAAGAAGAAACCTCAGGTTTGATAGAAACGATCACATAGAAATGGAATCGAAGAAGAAACTTTCATTGATGATTAGACCCGAGTCCGTTTTAGGTGTTTGTGTTTTTGTTTTGTGATGTTAAAAAATACAAAAACACAAACACAGAAACCAAGTAAAACAACTTTTTGAATGTTCCAACTAGTGTTTTTTTTTGTTGTTCAGTGTTTAGATATCTAAAAAAGAAATACCGGTATCTTTTTATTATTTATTTTGCTAATTGAACCAATTCATCTGGGAAAAGTGAATGTGCATTCTTTTAATTTTTTGTTGGATTGTTTTATGTATTTAATTAGTCGTATGAATCACTGCAACAACTCATCAATAAGTATATGGTCATTGCTTTAACAACTGTAGCATTTTGTATTGGTATATTATTTTATGAACTGATGAAGTAATTTTAATGCATGGGTTGGTTGAGGCTATTTGATGATGCAATATTTAGGCCTTTAGAAAGATTTTACAGCTTTGACAACTTTAACTGACAACGTAGACAGGTAAGAGTCAACCATTCTCGTTTGAACACATTGGTCTGTCAATACTTGGATGGACGAATTGATTTGAGGTAGTTTTATTGCAAGACATCTGCCCCTAATCTGTGGTTTCCTCAGTTTTTGGTGCAAATGCACGTTTGGTTTTCTCGGAAAGGCTAAATACTTTACACAGCTTTAGGCTTCAGTCTTTTGAGTCGTCCAATGCGTGGACTGGGTTCAGTTAGTCTAATCCAATTATTGAGAACACATGAGTTGGTTTACATGGTTATGGGTTACAAATTACAAGAAGATTATAAAACTGATTATACAAGTTCAAAGAGGTTGCTAAAATGGAACGCTTGTATTTGTAATTTCTAGGAATGGAAAGAGTGAAACAATTATTAAGAACAAATTGTTAAGAACAAATTACACGATTCTCATGTTTATAAATTATAAAAAGATTTTAAAGATGATTATTAAAGCTAAAAGAGGTTACCAAAACAGAATACTTGTATTTATAATTCCCAAGAGTGTAAGGATGAAACAACTCACTAGATTATGAATGGAAGTCACAATTAATAATTATACAATGCCATGTGCGTTGGTTATTTTGTACATGTACTCCATTCACATGAATAATAATACCGGTATGATGTTTCAATAAAACATGTTTCATCCATATTTATTCTTTACTCTACTTCTTTGCTATTGGAAATTCGGAGTCATAACTTTAAAGTTTTGAATTGGAAAGTGCAGTGCATCACTTCAAAAACATTTGCAGTGTAGCAAATTAATAGTGACCTTGCGAGACTCGATTTTAACATTTTTATATTTTTATATATTTATTTATTTATTTTTAAATTTACATTTGTAACGTGTAAATGGAGTTGCCAGAATTCAATCTAATAGTAAACAATTTAGCGTTGAAGTGAGCTCTTGTTTGCTCTTGTTCTTAAGATTCATCCAAGAGCAATCAATACACCGATTTTAGATATGTTTATGTTTTTAATCAAAGGACGTTGAGAAGTAATAAACATACTGACAGCCTTAAGCAACATGTCATTTCGGTTAGATTGAGCTCGAGTCCTTGGAAAGAGAAGGAAGGAAATTTCTAATACAAGTTGGGAAACGATTTCAATCACAAATATGCAGGAGAGTTTGATAGAAATGTGTTGATCTAATTAGGAAGTCGATAATCCGATAAACTCCGAGGTCACATGACTAAAAATTAGATTAGAATCTCAGGCTGAGATAGCATTTAGTATAATAAATGAGAAATACGAGACAGGGAAACGATCTGGACACACAGACGAGAAGAAAGTGACAGGCAGCTGAAGCAGTTAACAAAGTCAAGTAGATTATTGAATGTGAAAGAGAGAAACGGAAAGCGAACGGAGTTAACAAGATCGAGATTCATGGCGATTGGTGCTGAAATCCAAAATCCATGAAGTGCTTTCCAATTTTGGAAAATTAAAAATATTTGTGCATTAAATGAACATGGATGATGCAATTTATAGATAGGGGCGAGTAAAAGAGGGTCCGAGCAAAATAAAATTGAATATTTTTGAAATTTGTCTAAATATTTTTTAAAAATTCTCAAATTTGTCAAAAAAAATCTGAAATTTACAAAAGAAAATCGGAAATTTTTCTAATTTGTCAAAAGTTTTGTTAATTTGTCAAAAATTTCGGAAATTTGTCACATATTTTGAAAATTTGTCACATATTTCGCAAATTTGTCACATATTTCGGAAATTTGTCACATATTTCGCAAATTTGTCACATATTTCGCAAATTTGTCACATATTTCGCAAATTTGTCAAAAATTTCGCAAATATTTTAATGGTTTCGCTAACTTTTCTAAACTTTTGCAAACTTTACAAAAATTTCAAAGTTTTCTCAATTTCTGCAGAGAGCTTTTGATCAGTTGGTACACCACTACATATAAACTTTTGTTTTAAGGTGCGCCAATAATAATTAAATTAGATGTCTTACTCTGTTGTGAACTTAGACAAACGTTAATATTAATTTCCATTATCTTCTAGTTCTTTTTTATCTCGATTTTATCTTTTACTGTATTTCTATTTCGTATCCTTTATCACATTGACGGTCCTATAAATGAAATCAGATGCAGTCGCGAAGTGGTGTAGGTGGAAATATAATCAAGAATATTATTTAAAATGAAAAAGAAAGATGGATTCGTGGTGTAAGAAAACTAGGCAAAGACGAAGGATTTAAGAGTGATGATCTCTTTGCAAAGTGTGGAAAATTGGATTCTTTTGAGTAGAGTTTTTATGGCAGACCTTTTCCCATTTCCGCCACAGGCATTGGTCATGATCGCCACTTGTTTCACAGTACAGAGGTCGCCCTTTGGTCACCCCTGCCTGAGCAGAATGAAACCTTTCACATTTTGAACGTCTCAATGCGGCATCATCCGATCGATATACGCACTGTCCTTAGTGCGCTACAGGGAGCCGGAAACTGTTAATTCAATTACACTAGTGTTCGTTACAATTGATTTCACTTTA
Source organism: Strigamia crassipes (assembly GCA_034683725.1). NCBI lineage: Eukaryota > Metazoa > Arthropoda > Chilopoda > Geophilomorpha > Linotaeniidae > Strigamia > Strigamia crassipes. The sequence goes on from JAQFXT010000171.1 coordinate 31,525, forward strand.
ATACGCCCAAGTTTATTGTGTAGTGAGTAATTGCAATTTGCCTAAATTGTTGCGGTTACATGGTTTGGTTTTTACCCTCATATGGAATACTATATCGCGTTTCTTAAGTCTTTTTTCTCGTTTGATGAATGAGATACGGAGGAATTGTTTCGGAAGCTAACGAGGGAGATAAATCACGTGGTTTTATTGGTGCGTGCCACAAGTTTTTCTTTGTTTATCAAGTTTTTGGTTTTTAGTTTATCCAGGTTTTTTTTTTTTTTGGGTTTGTAATATGTTTTATTGAGGTGAAATGATGTTTTTCAATAATATTTAAAGTCTCCACAAAGTTGGGGATATTGATTTTTGGAAATGGCTGAACTTTGCCATTAATGTTGCCCCTAGCTGAAGATATGTGGTAATGGTAAATTAAATTTGGCAAAGATATTTGTTAAATGAAGAGTTGCTAAGGGAATTTGTTTTGATTTGATGCTTTCCATAGTTTGATGGTTTATTAGTGTTGCCAGATTGGATAGAACAATATAGGGCTTCATCTTTAAAGCACATATATTATATACAAAGGATATTTTTGTAGCTTTAGGCCAAAAAATTGTTGAAACTTTCTGAGTGGACGTTAATTTAGTATTAATGGGTTGAAGTTTATAAAATCATAAGTTTTTAATCATTAGATGCGACCCAAGTGTTTTGTATGCAATAAATTCTTTAAAATTGGTGTTAAAATTTAATTCAGTTGAATATTTTATGAAGTCTTGGTTATGTTTTCTCACTTTGGGTTTGTCTACAGCACGGGTAATAATATTCATAAGTTTATTTATTAATTAATTTTATTTCATTCATATCTGTAGTTATGAGAGTGTGCGGACGTGACTTTTTCCTTATAAAGAAGTTGGTTCTTGTAACTTCATGATGTTAGGACATTATAAGGTTATAAACTAGGTTGAGGGAGGATACTTGTAATCTTATGTTATATTCTTATACAGCATGTTACTGCAGAACAGATCTCTGATGGGCTTTATGCACAGGACGATTTCCAATGATAGCCAATAATAGTAGCAAATTGATTTATCAATTGATTAATCAAATAGCAACTAATTTTAATAATTCTATTGTTAGAATACAACTAATTTTGGCAAAGTTGTGAGCTGGGGAGAAAATTGTTGGCAACCATTTTGATGAAACATAAAGAAACGACATCTGATTGGCTGACTTATTGTTTAAAGTAGTGTTATAAAAATGTATTTTCCTTATGCTTACAGACCATTCTTATACTTATGTTGACATAACATCATAAGGATGGACATTTACAAGGAAAAAGTCACGTCCGCAAACTCTCTAATGAAATATTTATGTTTATATCTACAATTCTGTAATTTGTAAGTTTTTGGGCAATGAAAATGCTCACTGTGTGAATATGTCAATAGAAAATGTGTTGGTGATGAGATTTAGCTGGGCAGTGGTAATGGTCATTAATAGACAAAAAAGTTGAAAACGAGAGAGGGCAGCAATTGGCCTTCTTCTGTGATGAGTGCAAGTCATTAACTTTTAGTATTGACAATGGGAGAACGCGAGTCTTTATCTCAAGAAAGTCTATACATGTCAAAAATGCCTCGGGTTCATTTTATTCAATGTAACTGCTTTTGAAAACATTTTCCAAGAATATTTTCATTAATCAAGAGCCGGTTAGAGGGTTTCAAGCAATCAGATACGCCCTCCCAAACTCTCGGTGGATAAACGAGCACAGAGTTTTATCTCTTTCTTAACTTATAGATTTGTCTAAAGGCAGAAGAATCGCACTTTGTGCAAGCGCACCATAAAGCGACTTTTTTCTATCTTTACGTTTGAATGATTTTAAAAAAGAAAAAATGTAATAGCACAACAAATAATAAATGGTTATTATTTTTGTATGATTGAAAAATTATTTTTTTAAATGTAGAACAGTTGTTAAGGCACTAGCTGTAGCAGCCAGTGTTGTCTTCATCTCCCTTATATTTAAGTCATTGTGACCTTAGTACCGTGATATTACCGATGTCGACATCACATAGGACAGTGAAGGTCCAAGTGCCAGGGCACACTATCCACGCGTTTACTGGATTGGTCACTCCTGGTTAATCCTTTTTATCCCGATTATGTATACATTTGAGAAAATAAAGCCACTCTAACTTAGCTCTACCAACGCGTTTTACTTGACTCAGTCATACCACGTCAATGGTGGAACTACTGGACGCAGAGCTTTGCGTTGCAGCTTCAAAGGAATGGACAGTAAAGAAAAATCATCCATTTTGGGTGGATGGACGGATGTCTCATTCAGTACTACTGAAGCGAAACCTAATAAGTCTAATTTTGAATGCTGAAACTCACTTGCACCCTTCTAAGGGGTCAACCTGTAGTGTGGTATTATTACTTTAAAAAATTAACATAGTTTATATTAAAGTTATAGTTTTGCAGAGTGGTTGAAGTTTTGCCACTGAAATGTATTACCGTTAACGTTATCGTTACGTCAATGAAAAAAGTATTGTGTTAACTTTATTATCGCTACTTTGTGGAAGGGCAAAATTTAACGTTATTGTTACTAATGGCAGTTAATTAACACACTAATCTGACCATCTTCAATTTATTTGCAGGTTATAGTTTTTTTGTGTCCTTATATCGGTAATTAATTGTAGTCTGTTTATGAGTACATGGAACTCAGGCCCAACGTATTTTCGGATCGAAAACAGAGCGAGGACTGTTTATTCCATGACAATATTTATCACGTTGTTTTATACAATTGGTACGCTTGCATTGTTTTTACATGCGCATAGGTAATGTAGTGAGTGCATTACAAGTCTAGATGTTTATTTTATTTGTGATATAAATTCTTTTTGGTTTAGTAGAAGCAGTGCTGCTTTTTGTTGGGAATTGCAACAGCAGTCCTTTGGGATTAGATTTGGAGGCAAGACTTAGAGAGAAGGGAGTAATTAAAGAGCATTTCTGTAAGCACTGAACAAGACTTAACTTTTGACTTTTTCAAATAAGTCCTGGGATATATGCTGAAATGCTCCGCTACAACCAATGCATTTCTGTGATTAAATAATAGTATTTTTTGTTAATTAAGGTACCGTATGTTTCTAAGAACGATACTGTAAGACAAACTAAATGTTGATAAACATTTTAATAAAACATTTGAGGGGGTGGGAAGGGGGAGGACTGTTAATTTAGCTGTGTTATTTCAAGTGTAGATAAGCGTCTTTTTTTAGGGTTCTTTGTTTAAATTAATAAAGAAACTCAAAGATTCGAAGTTAATAGTTGAGATTTCATTTACTTTTGTGTGAAATGAAAAAAATGCAAACTTTTTTTCCGCTTTTATTTCTTCAAAAAGAAAGACATTAATACGTGACAAATCCAATTTCTAAGAGAAATTTCTTTCAATCGTAACTTTTATATTGGTTTAATACCAGATTGGTTATTTAAAAAAAAAAAAAAAAAAATTAATTTTTTTATTTTAAGTTGTAACCTTAAAGAAATTTGAAAATTCAACCGTCTAGATTTTTCACCTCTTTTAGATTGGATTGGGTAGGAAAAACGGCGCCACAGATTAATCTGTGGTGGCACGTGTTTGCTTTATGCAATATTTTACAAGAAGTGATTTATCTTTGCTTTAGACAATGTCAAGTAACGTTGATTGGATGGCCCACAATCAACGACGTAATTGCTCGTTGGATGTCGCAAATGATCAATTCAATTTCTCACAATTGCGATTTGGAAATAACAAATTTTTCGAATTTTCCATCCCAAATAAGCAGAAGAAAGAGCAAATCCACTAGGAAAAATTTCTAGAAAACAGTCAATATTTTGTCAATATTTTCATCGAGTTCCCTAGCGACCCTAGGAGATGTTATAAAAGAATTTTCTCATGTTGATTCAATTTTTCTACTTTTTTTATTGTATGTCGAAACTTTGTTACTGTGTTTACTAATGTTTTCCTTCCTCCTGTGCAAATTGTAATCTTGAGGCAAAAATCAATAATATTTCTTGAACTGGAGTCATCTGATTTACTGGTCGTGAAAGCTAAGCGTTATCGCGTAAGTTATTAATCGTGAGTAATGGATGATGCAGGTGGAAGATTTTTCTCTTTCCATACACCAAACTTTCTCTCTGATAAACTCGTCTCAATTAAGAAGATTGAGAACTTTTTTTTACATGTAATTTACTTTCTTTTATCTAACCTGAAGTTATTTTATTCACAACCTAAAGCACAGACAGATTTTTATAATTTTTTGGGGGGCCATATTTGAAGAAAAAAATTTCACAAAATAAATATTTTTTAAATTATATTTTTTGTGGTATTTTTTTGTGGTCTCGCAACCGCGAGAACTACGAGAAGCTATAAATCTGCTCTTGTTGACCTGACCTGAAGCTCAACAGCTTAAAAATGTAGAGTTAAATTTTAATGATCGTACTTATTGTGACACAAATTCAAGAAAGATTACGTGTGAAAACGCAAACAAACCGGAACCAGAGGTCCCCACGACAGGAGATCGAAGTCGCAGGTCTGCTGTTTGCCTGACAGGTGCATTAGACCATTACGCTATCCTGGACTTTCACTAGAACCCAGACAACAAACACTTAATGACCACAAGAAGAGACATGTAAGCTCCATCACCCGAAAAGAAAAAAACAATTGTTGTGCGAGAAAACTTATATCGGATCTTCTCAATAAGAATTCCAGTGAATACACTATGCTAGCACACAATTGTGGAAATTTACTTGTAAAACCCATATTTTATTTAATCTAAAGTGATACAACTAGTTTAAATTGACAACGAGATGTCAAACACGTCATGTTATAATAAAATATTAATTGGAATAATTATTTCCAGAAATATGTCATATAGTTCATCCTTCACCACCAAACGCACTTATAGTGTGAGCGTTTATTTATTTATTTATTCATTTCGTTTAAAAGATTTAATTGGTTAGGAAATATTCCAGCTTAAAGACTATGCTGAATTAAACATTAAGTCAGAATGAAGTCAACTCAAAGCTTATGTAATTGCATATTTATTACACCACGGTATATTCAACAGTAGGAATTATTATACCTTTGCTGTGTTCTCCATGTGTAGCTAATAACTCGTGTGCGAAGACAGTTGGTCGAGGAGATTTTAACATCTTTATGTACGATTCATAAAGTGTGAAACATGTTATGAGTGCAGCAGGTGAGCAGATCTGTTTATTTGCAGGAGAAAAAAAAATTAAATTACTATTGTACTGTGATTTACTATTTTAGAAAATACATTCTCAGTCGTCGTAAAATAGTTACCGGTATCATAAACACGAGTTTTTGTTGTGGTTAAGGTTTTATCAGCTTGGTTTAATCTACTTAAATGTAAGGTTCTACTTGAATCACTCGAAGAAATGAAGGCAGGATGAAATGAGAGATTTTGTGGAGAGGGCGCAATTTAATATCACGGTGGAAGAAGAAAATTGGAATTTACTCAAATGAATGACTGTTCATGAGGTCTTAATCTCTAGATTGCACGAAGGCTTTTAAAGGGATCTTAGTACATTGGTCGAGTATAATAATATAGAATAATAATAATAATAGCACGTATTAAAATATTTAGTTTTTAAAGTAACAAATAAAATACGCTGTGTTGTTTTCTTCCAAAGGTCATCTTCAGTTTTTATTTGTCATTTTAAAAACCAAATATTTTAATCAAACTTGAAGTAATACACATTCTAATAAGAAGTTTTATTATATGATTGTGTATTTTGCAGTTATTATTGAAGATTAAATATTTCAGTTGTAACCAGATTTAAAGGTAGATTTAGAATAAATTAGGTAGGTAGGAAGTAATGAACCTAAGCTTGAAGGTCATAAGTAAACATGGATGCATGGGAAATTTAACAGAAGCAGAGAGTGTGTCATTTGTGATACCAGTATCTGAAATTAGCATAAAGTAGAAATTCCACGAGTCGAAAGACTCAAACATCTACGAAAATCATCTAACCGTGATCGAATTTCCATAATACAATAACAGAATTAGCATTACCACTGCTCTGCTTAATTAGAAAAACAAATTAATGCAAATTACAATTAATCAACATTTTAATTTTTCAAAAAAAAGTTGTAAAAAAGTAATTATTTAAGCCAAAAGATTAGCCTTAGTTCGAAAAGTACACACACATTTTTTTTTTATTCTGTTCAGCTTCAAGACAATTGATGAAAAGAAAATCCAATAAAATGCAATTTGGGGCAAAAAATCGAGTAGGAGAACAAGATTGTTTGGGTTTGCACATGTTTATTTAGGAGCTGCTTCTTCCCACACTTGACACAGAAAAAAAGTTAAGAAGCAGCTTATTTGAGAGGATAAGGAAAAAATTTTAGAGACAATTCAATATTTCAGTTATCAACAGCGGGCCTGGGGCAACGACCTGTTTATTATTGACTTCGACGAGGATCCTACTCCGCGCTCTAACATGATCAAGACGGAAACGACCGCTCCTGACATGCGGCACAGTTTCTACTCTCTGGCTTTTTTCTTCAGACGTATGCACAGGCAAAATAATTAGGGGAGAACGAGATAATTAAGTTAAAACTTTATTTATTTTATTATGCACTCAATTTTATCTCAAAACTTTTAATTGGGCTTAGGTTTTTATTCTTATTTTTTTTTTAAAATTTTTTTTTTACATATGGAATTTTAAAGTGATGATGAATTTTTTAAATGTTGGGGCTGTTGGAGGTGATATTTTTTTGGTTGAATTTACAAAAAAAAATTGTATGTACTAATGTAAATGCATGCCAAGAAAAGTGTTTGTCGAATAAAAGGGGAATCCTGTTGTAGAATGATTGAACGAGCTTTTCTTGATCAAAATGTTTGAAAGGGAGCGTTTTGATCTTTGACTCACGTTCTTCGCACGAAAGAGAAAGTTTGCCAAGTCTGATTGGCGTGTGCGAGATCTTTCTAAAGGAAAAGTTTTATTGGCAGCTCGTAAAAGTCTCCTTCTTTTCTTAAAGTAAGTGAAGGTATGCATGAAGTGAGTGCAAACAAGAAGAATAAGCAAATTCTAACTTACATTTCCGCCAAAACGAATACAAAAAAGTCGATGGAAACACAGGAGAATGGAACCATTCAAGTGCAATATATATTATTACACAAACTTTATATTTTTTGGTATAATTGTTGTTCAAATTTATTAAAATATCCAGAATCAAATTGGTTGGTTAGTTTTTTTGTTTTTTTTCTTTAAATTTTGGATTTTGGTAAGATCGATACAGTTACAGTAGAATTAAATTGGGGGCATGGGTGTTTATAAAATTGATTTGTTCGAATAATCAGACATTAAAAGTTTGTGTACAGTCGTGTTAAAAAAAAACTGTATGCTTATTGTACGCTGGCAATACCAGATTTACACAACTATGGCAGTGCAATCGTGGTGCAATCTATTGCCAATATTGCGTTAGGCATTATGGGATTGCAAATGGCACTTTAAACAATCTCATTCCCACATGTGATTGACAGCTGCTATTATAATGGACAACATGATTATTCCGGGGGCATTTTTAGACAAACCATTAAAAAATGCAAAAGTAGTTGAATTAAAAAGATGGTTAAAACGCAGAAATGCAATAACTACAGGAAAAAAAGCTGATTTAATTAAAAGGTAATATTAAACATTCAAAACAAAAATTTGAACATTTTAAAACTTTTAAAGTGTTTTAAACTTTTAAAAACATACATAGGTGTTTTTTGTGCATATTTTTGGTGTTTTTGTGCATATTTTGGCCAATTTTCGACCATATTTTTGGCTTTTTTTGTGCATATTTCCGGCGTTTTTTGTGCATATTTTGGCTGATTTTTGACCAAACCATGCCTGGTGCCGGATATGCTTTAAACCTGGTGCCAGATATGCCTAAAGCACGCTCACCTGTGTTCAGATAACTGGTCGTTCGCTTAACCAACTTTTGGACAATCGGCATTCTACTGTAGTTTATAATTGCTTGATTTTATATATACAAGTTATTGAACGGAAACTCAATTGTTCAGAAATTGGAGCCAATACTAAAGCAATGAAAAGGAAAATGCCTTTTGTTCCCGCCGATCCAAACTCATCTTACGCGGCTGGATCAAAGTCAATTTACAATACACTCGCTGCCGTCTAATTTCTTAGCAAACATTCCAGTTGATATTGAAAATGTGCACAAAATAATGATCGATTGGTTCATTAATGAAATCAGAATCGAATTTAACACAGGTAACGGGCAATCTACGGTGAAATGAAAACCCCAACCTTTTCTTAGTGAGCTTTAATTTTCAATAGCAACGAAGATTCCAAGGCAGGTAAAACATAAATTAGCATCTTTTATCATCTCTGGCATGCACTACTAATAACAGGAAGTAACACTGGGAGCTTCTGCATTATGTCAGCGAGCGAAGGTGCTGTTTACTTAAAAGCCACACTGAATTAGTCACCCAGAGTAATTTAAGGACATAACAGGGTTTAGTAATTATGCCGACAGATACATTTTAAAGCAGTCAATACACCGAAAGCGATTACATTTTAGAAAGGGAATTGCAAGTTATGTAAAGTGGAAAAAGTAGGCGCAGTTAAGATGGTAATTTCATTAAAAAAAAAGTTGGCTGTAAGCATTTTAAAACCACAAATTTCAACTGTAGCCAAGCAAATGATTCAGTTGCGCCCGAGAGAACACTTCTTGTTAAGGAGGCCGAATGCTCTCTTTGCAGCTAGTTCCACGAGTAGTTTCTTAGGTCGGAAATTTGATTCTCATAAACAAAGAAAATATTTTTTTTTTTTAGAGCTCCAGCTCCTTGCATCGTTGATCAAGTAAGATTCTGATGAAAGAAAAGATTTTTCAAGAGCTTGCTGTAGCTTTTGAAATTTGTCTCAAGCAGATCAAGAGTTACTTAGCTTCTAATTGCACGCTCAACAAATAACAAAACTTTAGTGAAAGTTTCTTCAATTTGTCATCCTTGATGGAAGGCAACTCTATTTCTTACTTTGTATTGTTTTACTATTGCTGTTACACAAAGTGACAGCAACAGATGCCATTAAGATCACGGCCCTTGAGAGATGGGGCTCGATCCTATCTGTATAAATAAAAAAAAGTAGAATCAATTTTCCAATGAACGTTGCAATGACGTTTTTAGTTGTTTATACTATTTAATATGTTTTATTAAAATCAGCAATGGTCAAAATCGTTTTGGGTTATAATTACATTTTTACGTCTAACTGGACCTGGGTGCCACATTTCACAATATTCTGGACATAAATCTCTGATTTCTTTCAAGTGTGCTTCTTGCCCGTACTGGCAACCATGCAGGGAAGTACGCTTTGACATCGGCCAGCCGCCATTGTCGTCCTTCATATGTCCTCGACTGTGTACACAGAGAGAGAGATTCAACATTCTTCCAAAACCTGGAAGGGAGGGAAAACTGCTTTATCTTTAATCCTTGCTTTAATCCTTTTTCTTATTGCCCCCCTACTGCACATGTCCTTTCTGAAATCGTCACAGTGACCTCCCATAGCCGTCTGGTGGAAAACGAGGGATTTTCATGTCTTTTGTTGGGGTTTTATTATTATCAGATTTAAACTATGCGGAGTCGTAGCTCCTCTTTTAAACCAAGAATAAATCTCGTTTAAACGTTATTTCATATAAAAATTGTTAACAGAGGGCGAAAGGGGTCTGTGACGTTCATCAAAAGAGAGAAAAGATTGCGGGTGAGTGAAACGTGGAACAAGAGGCGGGAGTGCGGGTGGGATTAGTGCCAGAGACCCGGCGGGGTGGGATTTGGCAAGAGATCGGGTGGGATGGAGCGAAATGGGGCGCTTGATTGGGCGGAATGGGGTTGACATCGGTGGAGATGAGCCACGAAATCACGGGTTTAAAGTTGTAATAATTTAGGTAAATATATAAAATTAAAACGAGTATTTGTAATGCAATAAAGCATTGCATTTGCACTTTAACGCTTATAAAAAGCCGTTAATGTAACGGTGCATAATCCGAGCGGGTTAATGCGGTTTTAAAATGCGATTATGGCAAGTCTCTCCGCAGTTAAAGTTCACCTATTCATTAAAAAATAATATTTTAGAAGAAGCAATTGCGGAAAACACCAAAAAAAATTGTAAAAAAAAAAAAAGCTAAACCACGATTTCGTTTTCCCTAACGTGATTTGTTGCATAATTTTTGCGAGTCTTTTGAAAAACGACGTCATTTTTCAAGTCGAACTTGTGCACTTTGTACTATGATATAACTGCAATTTTATTTATGCCATTCTAGGCTAACTTAACTGACAAAAAAAAGACGAAAAAGTTAAAATAATAAATAATGATAATAATAAAAGTAAATCTTTTATCATTTTTCCTTTTTCCCACTTCAAAGCACTAGCACTTATTGCACGAAAAGAAAGAAATAGAAAAAGAAGAAGAAGAAGAAGAAAAAGTGCCGGTTTCGAATGGACGAGTCTTGTTCTAAAGAAATAAGTGATAGAAGGTGGTAATTTACAAGGCAAAATAAGGTGGAAGTCCACAGATTTTCCAACAAGTTGATGGCTCCCAAAGTCAGAACATTCCGAGAGCAAGTCATAAATTTTCTGCTTGGCTGTTCAGCTGCACTTGGTGGGCGGATTCCAGCGAGATGCAAAACCTCGTCGACTGCCAGTACTTTGCTATAATATTTCTACGCCACTGATTAAATGCACGACGTTAGGCTAATACCATCTGCCTGTGCAAGTGGAAGAGGGCGCAGCACGCAGCATAGAATCGCGAGTGGCTCTATAATATGATGGAAGGATCATTGAAATCTTATTGGCAGCGTTTCGAAGCATTCTGCTTTGATGAGTGATTATAAAGTGCGTGTTTACCGTGCAACGAGGCCTTTAATTGTCTTTTGTGATATGTCATCCATTTAGCTCTCTGTGGTTTCAAACAGCCCCATTTCGCGTAAATGATGCAGTTCTACCACAAACGTCTCTGAATGGCCAATGAGGTCAATATGCGGTTAGTGTGCGGATGCATTCTGCAAATGAGCCGTAAGGATTTTTACGTCTCGAGGGTGTTGTTCTTTACTTGCCTTTTAAATTTGCACTCTTTCTTAATGCACTCGCAACAGGACTTCAGGCTTTTTTTTTGCTTTGGCTTTTTGTTCCGGATGTTTTTTTTTTTTTTTTGGTTTTTTTTTTCTTCAAATTTTTTATTTTTTTTATTATTTCGAATGTAATAAAAATAAAAATAAATATAAAAAAGATGCTTTCATGCGAGGTATCACATGACTGTAATGCAATTGGGAAATTTTCTTTGCTCTTTTCTAACGTCTTGTGTGATGCACCCCGAGTTTATTGCGCAAGTGATAAAATTGTTTTGAATGGTTGGTGATAGAATTACATTCTGAGCACCTTTTTTACCGATGGAAAATAGAAGACTATCGACCGGTAACGGATATAACAAAAAAAATGATTCTCATGGTTGGGGGACTCGTATTGAAAGTTAATTTTGGTTAAAAATTCCATTATTCAATTTAATGGATAGATTTGGACAGTTTCCAGCCCAGGAAAAATTTTTTGAAGCGCAGCCAAGTTGTTTGATTAAAAGGAAATCAGTGGAATTTAGTGAATTTATTTCTTGTTAACGTGAAAAGTTAGTTTAGTGGTGTTTAGTCGAATTTCGGTTAGGATTCCTCATCAGCTCCATCGGGAAACGGCTGATTTGCATCCACTTAGCCACCCACTATGTGCTGCAGATGGGAAGGAAATCTGCTTTTATTTTACAGCCAAAATGTACAGCGGAAGGAGGCAAATGACGGCCATCAGTGCGTTTTAATGGATCGTCGCATTTGGCCAAGTGGAAATCCAATGATAGAAATTGATCATCGGTTTTAATAACAGCATTGCAAGACGTAATTGTTGCTTTAAATACTGCATACACAGTTTGCTGGCTGGAATTCTCTTTCCTTTTTTTTTTTTTTTTAAAACTAAATTCTTATGATCACACTTTGCAAATTTTTCACTTCGGAGCGAGCGAAGCAGATGATGTCGAAAGATCATTAAGTGAGTGACATCATTAGATGGCAATGAAGGTTTCTCTCTTTAAGATGAAGTTTCTTGTTCATTTCTTCAACAGAATTTTGATAAAATTTACGATTTAAAATGAGGTTTTTAATATGCAAATAGCTTTAGTAGATGAAATTTATAACAGGATTAAATGTAATGAAATTTTGTACTCTTGTCAAGGAAAATAAGCAATTTTAAGGTTTTTTTTTCTTTTAAAAAAATGAAAATATATATTTTTTTTTATGTATGATATATTTTTTAAAGGAGTGTGGTGTGATGTAGTGTTATTACGAGTTGGAAGTTTTTGTATAGGATAAAACGTAGATGCAAGTGTTTTTGCTCCCATGTGAGCTGTGCATTCTTCTTTTCGTGCTCGTCTCTCGCGTATAATGTTTGTGAAATTGCAGTCTTACAAGTGGATGGGGAGAAACAGCAACCTCTCAGAAAACAATTTGTGGCGTTATTTTGCACCAGGGGGCGAAAATGAAATAAGTGTGTGACAGATTTAAAATGACTCGTGATTCAAGCTAAGTTTTTTATGTTTTGTCATAAAACACACGCGATTATTTGCATGTTGAGAAATAAAACAAAAAAAGGAAACAGAACAAAAGAAACGCGAGTAATTTGGGGATTTACATGGAAAATGCGTTGCGATTTATTGAAATTTATTAACGCATGTCTTCCGGGAAAGAATGGAAGTGACTAGTTCTTCTTTTATGGTGTAGTGAACTCCCTCAAGTCCAGACACACAACAAGAACTGGACAAAGTCTAGGGACACAAGACACTCCAATTTATACTAATAATGTATTTGCATTCTCATCCAGGGGGTGTATCTCCGCATTCCCAACATCATTTTACACTTTGTGAAATCTGGCGAGTGAAAAATTATCAATTATTCAACAAAAGTTGATTTTAATTGATAATATTTGCAAATACTTTTTGAATATTTCCTCTTTACACTTAAAGTGCGGGAAAATACCAAAAATGTGCGAATCATATCAATTAAACTGATAAATATTATTAATTTACAGGAATATTGGAATAATTTTAATTTAAATAACCAAAGAATTGTGAAGATTAATGTAAGCGGGTCTCTATTATAATAAAGACCCGCGCACTACTGACAAATTCAAGCTTTTACCCGCAATTAAATAGAGGCCCCCGCCAGGGAAACTAATGATGGGCCTGCGTACAGCCAGAAGAATGTACGGTAAAAATAATTTGTGTTTTGCCAACTTCTAATTGAAACAAGAGTGAAGCAAAGTTCTAGAGTACAATTACCTTTTTTTTACGGATGGTTTTAACTCATTAGAATTCCACACTCGTATTCGGATCGAAAAGCTTGTTGATTTTTTTTTTCTCTCGTTCTTTGTCTCTTGTCTTTTCACGCAGAAGTAATGCTTTGATGAGATGTGTAATTTAGTTTGTTTCTTTCGGCTGAAGTTTTGCTGCTATGGATATAGAATGATAAAACGATCCTCCGTATCCTGCAGGAGTTGGTCTCTTCTCGCATCTCCAGCCGACGGAGATGCCATCTTCAACCAAATTTATAGCGTGTTTCGTTCAAGGATGAAATAAAACATAATGAAGAAACTGTTTTACTATCTGTCTCATATACATATATTTGGTAGAACTTCAATTTGTTAATATTTTTTGTGTTTTAAATTTATTTAGCGTTGGTAATTTTGCAAATGGATCACGACTCGCGTCTGGCGAAAGCGAAAGTGCGATGAAACGTGTCCTTTTAAATATTGCAAGATTCTTATCCTGTTCAAATACACAGAGTCACGCAAACTTCTTCAATTTTTAAACAGTTTTGATTATTTTTCTTCTTCACTTCTTGTTTGGTGTGGCCCACTTTTCTCATTACCTTTTAAGAAAATGGGTCTTGATGTACAAACTGGAGGTAATTACCGAAATTAATTGAAGTTATCCTGAAATGATGACTCGAAATTGCCGTATCACGTAACGAAAGCAATAAAACTGCATTCTATTTCACAAGAAGAAATTTTGGAAACGAGCGAGTTACATAAACACGAGCTAATAAAGTCTTATAAGCTTATAAACCAGTGGGAAAATGTATAAAGTTGAACTGGGGGATGCATTTTTCGGAATGAAAGCGAGTCTGGTTTGCCACATTCGTCCTGACTCTCACTTTATTTATATGCGCATAATCCTTGGATTCTGCTTGAACTCACTCTTCACCATCCGCTCGACTTGTTAATGCCGAGTTCAAGACGACTCACTGCAAGGGTGAATGAGCTCCAGATGCCTTTTGTGCTTTGCTACCAGGGAAACTAGAAATGAACATGATAGTTGTGCCTTGCCTATTTTATGTCAACCTTCATCTGCGCTTGTCACATTTACCGGACTTTGGCAGCCAAAGAGGTTTTTGGATGGCATGGCACAATTCCATTGTTTTTTTTGTTTTGTTTTGTTGAATTGGATTTAATGTTTGTTTGATGAGTGGTTTTGGATAAAAGCAAATATGAAAGGGTCAGTGAGTGTAGGGGGTTTACAAGTGGTTGATTTTAGATTTGGATGTTGCTCTGGTGATATTGAAAATCAATTTGCATTTTAAATACTTTTTTTAGAAGAAAATTTTTTGAGGGAATTGGAAATCAGTGATTTTTATTTTTATTTTAAAAAAACAAACAATTGCAAAATCATTTATATTTTTATATTTATTTTATATTTATTTAATTTTATTTAAAAAATTATTAAATTTTTTATTTTTCAAGTGTTGAAAATGATATTTTTGTTTATCAGAAACTAAATGTGTCCACAAGAGGTGTAGCTGGGATGACTTTTGGTTGGGAGATATTTTGTGGTCGTCTGTCTAGTCGATAAATTTTGTGACTAAATTATTTCGTGCCACCTGTTGCCACGATGATTAAGCAAATCTTCTGACAACTCTCCTTAAAAATGAAAACATTCGCAAACATTTGCTTTTTGGATCACGATAGCGGAAAGTCGAACACTATAAAAACAAAACCAAAAGTTACATTTTTTAAAAGAGTGTTTTACATATTTAATTTTGTTGGTTTTACATATTTAATTTTGTTGGTTTTACATCTCAAGCTTTATAAATTTTTGTACGAAAATAGGCATTTTAGTGCTTGGAATACGCATTTTAGTCCTGATTTTAGTACCTAGAAATTGCATTTTGGTGCCAAAAATAGCTAATTTGTACGGTCCCAGCACTTTATTGGACCCAGCGTTTCTTGCAGACCCTGCCGATGATTCCCGGTCACAATTCGAAGCTTTACGATATTTTGCAATTTTCAGTTTTAAAACTAAACTTTCGCAAACTAGCTTTAAATCAATGAACATAATAGCACAAAATCGAACTTCCATCTCAATTTCTTCCAACTTTTAAATTTTAACAAGATTTGTATTTTAAAAATGAGTGGGGAGAGGAGGGGAAGGAGAAGAGAATTTAATTTTGAAAACTTTTTTAGACTTCAAACTGAAACGCAATTTTTCTCTAATGGAAACCGAAGAGGAGGGAAAAGATGTACGAGATATGAAAATTTTGCGTGATGTCACGTCGGAGTGATGGATGGCTCGTTTCTCATCTTTTAAGCAGTCTAATAAATAGATTAGAACAGAAGGCAGGCAGGCAGGCAAGGCAGGCAGGCAAGGCAGCAAGGCAGGCAGGGAAAGACTTGCCTCGCAGCCGTGAGGTGAATGGACACGGCACGGACCCCCTCCCTTTCATTACACAGGTTTTCCCCTCGTTCCTGCCAAATGAGTTGGCAAACAGCCAAAATCTAGTTCGCTCACTTGTGCTGCGCGAAAGAGTAAACTGCCTCAGTCTTAGAATTCGACACAAAAGAAAGTCCCGTCCTCATCAATTCTTTTCTACTGCATGAGGAATCTTAACGTGTCGATTTGCCTTAATTGTAGCACAACTCATTGACACAAAGGCAAAGGGGAGTGCAAAACGAGGCTGTTCAACCTTAACGCTTTGTTGTTGTTTGCTTACGTGATGGCTGAATTACAATTTATTTTTACTGCGAGTGCAGAAAGGAATAAAAAGAAACGGCTTTTTTCCATCTATTAAAGAGCTGTCACTTGACATACAGCTCGACAAGCAGACTGCACTTGGAAATGACAGCAGACGTTTGCGAGATGCGTGTGAAGAGTCGCAGTCGTGTTGATTTTCTTTTTGCACGCTTTTAGTGATTTTTAGTGCAGTTTTGTGCCCGTTTAGTTGAATGGAATGTTTATGTAAAAATGGCCTGTAGAGGTTCGGAGGAGTTGTTGTGTAAACCATTAGTGACAGCACATTTATTAAAGTTTGCTGCCTTAATTGCTAATGGCTCGGCGCGGATTTCGGTTGCGAGTTTGTGCGTCTCTCTCTCTCTCTTTCTCTTTCCCTGTGGGCATTTTTCAATGTCGTCATCAGGCACGACGAAGACGACTATGGCTTCCGTTGTGTGCGATTTCACAACGTCCCTTTCCTGAAGCAGTGGCGCGCGCATCGGGTGAGCTAAGGCACCTCATCGCGATGGAAATGGGGCGATTTTGAAGCAAATTGTCAGTCAACGACACTGCTATCGGTCTGGCGATTGCCGTCTGGATGCGAATGGGAAATGCGAGACTCTCTGTGACTGCACGGGCGCACGCAGGTGCATTGCAGTGAAGACGTTTCATATTTCGCCACCAAATCGAGATCATTTTTCTTTACTCGGGCTGTTGTGTGCGAGAAAATCGAAAGAATGCATTAATCAAGTTGGCCAGGAAGGAAGGAAGGAAGTGAATTCGGCTTGCCGTGGCCGCAATTGTGCAATCTCGTATCCTCGGAGACAACTCGGCAGAAAACATTTATTTGTTGATTGAATTTTAAACAAAAAAAAAAAAAAAAAAAAAAAAAAAAATAACACGTCAACTGATTTATTTAGTTTAGTGGATCTTTAGAAAGACTTTGTTCGTGATTGATGACAACTTTAAATCCGTTTTTGAGTTTTCTTTTTATTTTTATTTTTTATTTTTTTGCGAAAACACTCAAAGATATTAGAATAATTACTTTTAGCATTAGTGATATTAGTTTAGCGTTTTTGTATTTGGCTTGGACAGAATCTGTTAAATGAATTAACTCGCCTGAGATAAAAAAAAAAATCAATTTGGTTGTAATAGTTAATCCTGTTTTGGTGAATACTGAATACATTCTCTGCTGAAAGTTTTAAGGATTGTAGAATTTGTTGTTAATTTAGGGTTTTATTTTTTCCTTCTTCGTGTAATCGATACATACCTGTTGTCCATAGCAACGTTTATTAAAATTGTCAGCTTCCGTAACCGATAACATTCTTCTTTTACAATCCACGTGCATTCCCATCTAAAAAAAAATTATCAAAAAATAATAAATTTTCAATTTTTAAGAAATATTCTAAACAATTTCAATTGATTTTCATCACGGACTGAAAATCCATAATTGTATAAAGTTAATGTGTATATTGCGATGTCATTTCCCGCACATTTCATCCGTTTTATCTTTTTAGCTACGAGCAAATTCATTAAATTCTCACAATATATCATTACAAAATGGCCACTCGCTATCTCCCTTTTGAGACAACTAACCATCCAATTTTAAGATGAAATCTGAGCTTGTAATTACACTTAAAACTATTGGAATGAATATTACGTTACTCGTCTATTGATCTAGTTTGTTGGCATCATCAACTTAGTTATCTTTCTTTGACGTCGTTAAATGTTTTAAAGCCTTTGACGCCTTCTATTTGTGTAAATTGCATAACATCAAAACCAACAGCCAAAATGTCATTCTGTTGGCACGCAGTTGTATTTGTAGATAGGCAAAAGCTGTCAGAATGATAAATTTGTTATACGTTTTCAGTAAAGTGCAATGCCACTTTTATTTCCCACCAATTTATATCTCCGCCAGTGTGGAATTCCCATTTTATTTCCGCATACAAATTTTAAATATTCGTTTCCTTCTCACATTTTCCTTTTTTTTCTTTTCCTCCTTTTTACAAATACCAAGTTAAATAACAAATGGTAAACGAAGTAATTATAAGGATTGAACAAGTTGATTGGATGGGATCTTTTCAGACAGAACTCATTTGCATCGAGACTTTATCCCTTATGCGGCCATTAAAGGAGACAAAGTTTGTCAGTGGAGTTGCGACACGTTTGGACTACGTAATGGTGAAGTGGAGTTGGTGTCAATTCCAATGGATTCGGAGAAGCATGTGATGACTGAGGGCGAGAGGTGGGGAAAGCGTTGTGTTTAGCTCTGCTTTAAGACTTGATCCGTCATTACAGCGCGATGTAAGGGACTGTTAAGATCATTAGTGACACAGCATCGCCTACAGTGGCATGGGTTAACTACCGTTTTCTTGTAGTGTTGTCAATATACCAGTATCGCGTTTTTTTTTTTTTTTTTATATGTATAAAGTTGCAAAGCTCATAAGGACCCTGCTAAGTGCCTTTATCGTTTTGGTTCGTAATATTAGTCCTTTTAGTCGTTGCTGAAGCACTCTTGGGAAATAATTGAAGGGGGGGTCATTGGAAGAGGTTCAATTCGCACTTGATTTTATGGCTGGACTTTGTGTAATTTGAAAATTTTATATTTTTGGGGGTTTTAAAGGCAGGGAACTTTTTTTTTTTGGATTTTAAAAACAAACAAATCACGGCTTGCAATAAACCACAGAATTGTAAACCGATGTCACGTGGTGGTGAGAAGCGACACCTCATCATGGAGTCAACTCTTGCTGCTCAATTTACTGCGGTGTTATTGGTTTGCTTATAACAAAGTTTTAAAAATTATTTTTTTTAAATCTTAGAAATATTTTTTAAAGCATTTAATCTAAACTGTAAACTGTTTTTTAATTGTTTTTAAAAAAAAAAAAAATTCTCAACAGCAAAACTCACACATAAATGTTCCCATTAACCTTGGATGAGTAAATTTATTACTTTTTAATTACCGCTTGCACCGAAACGTCACGTAAAAAGCTAACTCGTTAAGCCTAATAGACTTAATTTTAATCAAAATTTAATAATATTCTAGCTGAGAAGTACATTTGAATGAAATAAAAAAGCAATATTGAACAAGTTGTTCAATTATTAAGAAAAACATAAGTATGGGATTTAGAATGATATTTTTTAAGTTGTTTATTTTAGTTTTTGCTGGGCGAGGATATCGGAGAGAGAGCGGAGCTGGTAGTACTGTACACGCTTGAAAATTGAGGTCACATTCGTAGAAGTTAACTGAATCTTTTTTGATACTATTGCTTTTTTGGTGTAGCTAGAGGAAATCTTTTTGCGATTGGATCGGGGAGTTGGTAATGTTTGTTTAGGTATAGACTGGATTATTATAAATATTTAAAAAGCAAATCGTGATTTGATTTTAACTTTTATTATCTACTTAGAAGGAGATTGGATTTTCTTTCGTTATATCATTATATGACGGTGAAAGTTGGCCGATCTTGGAACCACACGTTATATAACCTGTTACACAACAGTGTATTTGTATACATTTTTAATATTGAAATGTTTTATTATGCGAATCCTGTTTGGTTTGAACGAAATTAAATTATAAGACACGTTTTGAATTTCCCATTTCCACTTTTATTTTATCCGCTGTTTGCTTTTGTTTACTATGACACGAGAAATTCCAAAATCATAAAGTTTTTCTGCATTTATTTGCATTTTATTTTCACCAACCAACACTTTGCGTACATTACGCATTTTTTCCCTCTCAAGATTTTACGACAAAAAGATTTAAGATAATGTGTACATTCTAAAAGATTTTAAAAAGCATAGTTGAGACTGAGTTACATCCTTTTAAAAAACACGTAAAATTGCTTAATTTCGTGAATTGTAGCAGCTGGCAAAAATTTTCTAATGAAAAATGAACACGATACAACGAAAAAGAAAAAAAAAGATCTTTCCAGCCCCTCTTCAGTGTCAATCACATTCCTGAAAACATATTGCTCATTCCAACCACATCTCCACTACTACCCCGTCTCTGATTTTGAGCTTGACTGGACAGTCCATCCAGCTCATTTTATTATTTTTTTCCCTCCGTTTCGAGCGAACGTGTCGTGTGTCGAAAACGATGTCTAGTGAATTTCAAATGGATAAAGGTGGCCCATCAAAGTTGGTGTGTCAACATGGCCGCGCTGTCTAAAAGTTAAAGTAATTAAAGATTTTTTTTTTTTTTTTTTATTCTTTTAAACTTCCATTTTTTTCATGGCTTGTAATAATCTTTCTATCCTCCTGAGGAAACATTAGCGAGCTGCATGGAGACCCATCTGAAGATCCAGCGATTGGCTGCTTGCGCTGCCACTCTTTCAGTGAAGAGGGAAGTTGCGTTTGCGCAGCACCAGCTGTGCATTTGAAATATCGCAGGAAAAAAAATGAAAAAAAGATGACTCGAAGCTTCTTTTTTCCCTCTATTCAAATGCTCTTTATGGCGCTGGTGATGAGTTACGATTAGGAATAATTTAACAAGGGGCTCAAGGGCGACGCGAAAAAAAAAGTTTTTTTTAAAAATTGTCGGTTTATAGATGGATATTTTATTATGAAATGCGGAAGAAAAAAAGTTTGTTAGGCGGATGTTGCATTATATCGAATTTTGATTCGTGAATTAAATGAAACGTGAAAATAAAAAATTATTTTGAGTTTCCTCCGTTAAATTTTTTTTTTGTCTGGAATGCGACAGATGTTGTCTTATGAGTTGAAAGAATGCTCTTCTTTAAAAAAAAATTTAAATTGTAAAAAAGAAAGTAAAAAAAAAAAAAAAAAAAATGGCGGTTTTACTACCAAACCGCATGTTTGATGTATTGTGCAGGTGCATGTTTGTCGTCGTGTGATAGTAAACGCCTACACCCACGTTTCCTCTTTTGATTGGTCCGTGTAACTTGCCATCGCAATCGATAGTAATTGACTCCTGAAGTAATAAGTTTAGTTCACCCTCACGTGCGAACGGCTACAAGGCTAATGGGAAAACACCTCACATCCCAACCATCCCTTCGAGACGAGTGATGGGGACTTTATATACGTTAGCTGGTGCAGCTGCATCCCCAATTTTTTTTTTTTTTTAAGTTTAACTTTCACTTTCACTTTATTTTTATTTTTTTTGGAAGTAAAATTTTAATTTTGTACGGTGTTTTCTTTCTCTTTTTTTTATCAAGCGAGTCTTAAGCTCTTGGCGTTAGGCTAATTTAATTATTCTTGTTGTCGGGTGAAAATTTAAATGAAGGGAAATTAAACGCGTTTGGTGAGACCAAATGAATTGAAGTGTTGGTAATTGTGAACAAGGTCGACGTACTGCACAGCGAGATTTTTTGGTGTGTGATTTACAAATGGCGTGTACTAAAAAGAAAAATGAGACTCTTGGGACTGATTTTCCTCTTTTTCTTCTTCGTTTTTTTGTGTAACTTGGAATGAAAGAGCATAATTTGAATATAAAATCCATTTGCATTCCGATAGCGAGCTGATTGGGCGGCAATAAAGTTATCAAAGAAACGAATCTTCACTCGAAGAAATATCTTTCGTCTAAAAATAAACGATTTTCAGTTGAGGTTTGTTTAGTTCCCTATACGTTTTCTCACACTGTTTAAATATCAATTTAGTGCCGTCGTTCGTACTGCAGTTAATTTTATCAAGGAATATTGCGGAAACTCTTTTCAAAGACATTATATGGAGACCAAAACACATTTGTCACGGAGGGTCCTTCAGTGGCGAATAATGGACGAGGGATAACTGGAATTTGCTGTCCCCCTAATTGGCCTATGAAGAGTGAGTTACCAATTTGATTAGTGAACGCTATTTTCGGATCTGTTAATGCATAATTGAGAGACTGTACCAGAAAAATAATAATAATCCTGGTAGGCACTAAACTTAATTACTTAATCACGTGTGATTCACCCAAAGTTAGATCTCTACTCTTAGTTTGATGAGTTTTGTTTGATTTCATGGTGGAATGGTACGCCAAGTGAATGCTTCCGTTACAATTTGATGAGTAGTTACTCACAAATATTTTGTATCGTACAGATTAAGTGAGATTAAATCAGGAAGCTTGTTCGATGATGGGGTTGGCACAGAGGTTATAGTTAAAGTTGACATATGACACGAACGAGTGGGAGATTAAGTGAGAATTGGCATTTTTACAATGTATGGTTTAGTGCAGGGAATTTATGAATTTTTAACTGACTCGAGTTTAATCTTTAAAAGTGACTTCTAATATATTTATTCTTTGTAAAAAATCAAGTTAAATAAAGAATTTGACTGCGTTTTTATTTATTCATGTCTTTTTTCTTTCTTTTTTGTTATTGTAAGGAAAGAAATTTAATTCTTAATGAGTCTGTGCTACATTGAGTGACAGTCGTTATAGTGCTTTTTTTTTGGTTTTTATGTTTCGGTGGAAAGTTTACTTTACTTCAATTAAATACAAGCGAGACATTAACAAAAAATTCTTTAGAAAAATTCAATTTTTTTTTTTTTTTAACAGTTTTTTATTTGATTGGGGTTTAAACATATATCAACATTATTATCTAAACAAGGGAATGTTTTTTTTTTCCTTTCTTTTGTTTACTGAATCATGAATGAAAAGGAAATTGAATTCATAAAATAAAAATATATTTTTAAAAAAGAAAAATTTTTGCAAAATAAAGTGAAGAGAAAAAGTGTTTACACGAGTCGAGTTGAGCGTGAATATTTGTTGGTTTGTGCGCCACTGATGATAAAAATATATTTAAAAAAATGAAAGAAATGACGTGTTTACAAAGAAGCTCACGTCAACGGCTTTCCTCCAGATAAAAGAAAAGATTATGATTTTTTTCCGTTTATTTAGACGTGTTTTTCAAAGATAAATCATGGTTTTAAAAAGGGAAATAAAGAGGAGTCGTGATGGGCCAATGGAATTGATTAAAAGTCTAGTTAATTCATCGTGCGGTGCAAGCGATCAGCCATAACTGGCATTGCACACCTAGTCAGTCGAGCGAATCGCCCACTAGCGGGCGAGCGTGTATGATGGGATTATTTCACATCAGATGAAGCTGTGGGGCTGTGTGTTGAAGATGATAACAGGTATTGCTAACGCGCGGCAAATGCCAAAGACATTTGAGTTCCATCTGCTTTTTTCTCGTCAATATAAATTCGCATTTTTTAAAAAAAATAAAAAAATTATATATTGCTTTTTATATTCACGTAAAAGCGATGGAACTTAAAAAAATAAAATAAAACTTCCAATATTTTTTGTTCGTATTGCTTGGTGTGTTTTCTAAGGTGAGCAATTGCATAAAGGGTTTTTTTCTTCTTTTTTTTTATTTTTTATTTTTTAATTTCACCTGGCCATTCTCACGATCGTATTTGCCTGCAGTCTGCGACTGTCTTCCATTTTTTAGCTAAGACGTATCCAAGATAGAAGTGCGGGGAGATGTTTCGTTTTAATCCTCTTGTGGGTTGCAACGCCATTCTGTGATGGCAGTTGCAGGAGAAACGAAACAAAGATGCACCAGCTGCCGCAGATAATGAGTCTCATCACTGCCGCAAACATCATACCTAGTGGGAGCTCTTATTGCCCTCTGCCCAAGAAAAGAGCACCAAGTGGAATGGTTTATATGAGAGGAGAGAGGAACTTGCTGGAGATTTACTAGACTAAGCTGCTTAATGGAAGTTCTCCATTTCAAATATTGCATCTTGATGTTTTTCAAATAGAAAAAGAAAATTGATTTTTTTTTTTTTTTTTTTTTTTTTTTAAACTTATAAATTTATGGTTTGTGTGTTTTCCGAATGGAAAAATATTCTCATTATGGTTTAAATAGCGCATAAGCCTTCTTGCCTAGATTGCGTTTTGTTTTTACTTCATTTTTTGAATGGTTAATAAGCCAGAACTTCGAAAAACGCAGACACCGGAAATGCATTTTGCGCATCACGTTAAGTTTCGAGTCAAAAATGGATTCGAAAATTTAAAAAATTGATTGTATTTAACTTTTAAAAATTAAAAACAAAAAAATGTTATTTTGATTTAATTTTCGAAAATTAAAAACAAGTTAATTGCGTTTAATTTTTTAAAATTAAAAAATTAATTGGTTAATTTTCGAGAATTAAAAAATTAATTGTGTTCAATTATCGAAAATTTAAAAAAATGTTATTTTTATTTAATTTTCGAAATTGTTTTCTTCACTGCATCGCCCACAAATAAAAATTTTTTTTTTTAAATTACAAAGTACTTTTTTTATTTTTTTATTTTTTTCGCAGTGAAAGGTCGCTAAAATGCTCGTTAGATGGCGTTTGATTTATGAGAATGGCTGAAAAGCAAACTAAGGGGGAGATTTGTGCTATCGGAATGAGTTGAAAAGCAAAGGAAATTTTAAAAAAGCGAAAATAACGAGCCAAAAGTGGTGCTTGTGCATCGTTGTTTGTTTTCCCTTTCTGGTTGGCTAAACAAATGATCAATACTCAGGCGTGGATGGCTAACCAAAGAGAAGGATGTTTATTACAGTGCGTTTTCTTGTTGTAGCCAATCCCCGGGAGACAGGTTGAAATGAATAGGCCCATTGTGCAATTGACTGCTTTCATTATCGCTTCCATGTTTTCACGTTGCATGGCAATTAGGTTTATTTGGCCAAATAAAATATGAGTGCGCTCACTGTGTGGCGAGTGCTGGTCAAGCGATATCAGAATCCTGAGAGAGGCTATTAATCATGGGAGTATGCAACCGAGATTTAACGGCCACTCTAAAACTTGCTCTATGATCTTACGGTGGATTGAATACACGTGATTTATTTTCATAATTCCTCTCCAAAAAAAAAAAAAAAAATATCCCGCTCCCATTGGCTTAAAATGGTTCCCTGTTGTAATAACAATACGCGAGGGTTTCTTGTTGAATCCAATTACCTTTGGCACACAGACTGCAGTGAGTTATTCTTTTCGGATCCCTATGTGGCCGTAAAATTAATAACGATGCATTTTGAGTACGTTAAGAGATTAAAGTGTAACGGAAAGGTGAATTTCATCATGGCGCCCCTCTGTACTTGGGTGTGATCCCATCACCTCACCTCAATTTCGCACGACAAGCATGGAAAATGTATTGCCAGCCGATGTCATGTATTAATGGATGGAGTGGCCCGCGATGCGTATACGCGGCAAGAAAATATTCACTCAAAAACGAAAGTTTAAAAAACATGATTTCGATTTATATCCTTTCGAAAGGAACATTATTCCTCACAAACACATTTGACAAACAAGATAAATGCTGGAGGAGAGAAAGAAGAAGAAAAAAAAAATCAATATCAATGGATAGGAGGGAGTTGGGAAGGAGACAAGAAAGGAAGTTTGCGTTGATCAGGGGGCGGTGACCTGCAAGTGTTGAAGCTAACAACAGATTTATTTTTCGCCCTAGTCTTTCGGGCAGGGACTCGTTAAAAGATAACGCGCCTCGGAGTCCCGATAATGGGTGCCAGTGTTAATAATGCAGTCCACTGCCATTGCCCATAAAGGTGAGGTGAAGTGAAGGCGAGCGACAAAACGCAGATGAAGTTTGTTTCATCTTGTTTAAGCCACTCTCTTTTATGGGCGTGCAGGGAGGTCGAATGTATTTGGACGAGTGCACACGTCGATTCAATTTTTGCATCCTACAGGGAGGATTTTACACTGTGCCTCAAGATGATTCACTTCACTCGAATACGACCCCGGAGAATCGGTCCGAATTAGGCGGAAACGTTGGAGAGTTTCTATTCTAGATATAAATCCAACGAGAGGAGACGAGAGGAGTTTTAGTTTTGTTGGCGAAATCTCCTCTGGAAAAAGCAAGTGGAAGAAGTGGGATCCCCAGTGGGGACTCGGGAATGGAATGGGGGGATGCATTTGGCCGTCCTTATATTATCTTTTAGTTGGTAGACGTGCGGTTGACCTGTTCTTAATCAGAAGGCCAAATGAGTCAACATAATGTGCCAGCCCGCAATTCTCTCGAGGGTGTTAGTTCGGTCAGGGATGGGTGACGCGCGCCAGATGTTTTAACGCTTGGCCTCGTCAGCTAAGTGCCGTCGTAGCTGTTCATCCATCATTTCCAGCAGTCGAGGAACTCCATGACCGGCTTTATTAACCTATAAAACTGACCAGTGACCACCAAGAGGCCTTTTTTGATATATTTATATATATTTTTTTTTTACTCAATGACTTCATAGATGCTACTTTTCAGTTGGGTTTCAGCCAGGTGTGCAATTGGAATATGAAAGTTAAGTTAACGATGTGTTTTTGTTTAAAGGAGAACTGACAGATGAAATGATGCCAGATGAAATGATGCACTATGGCGGTACCACAGCGCATGGGCATGTGCTGCTCCGTGCAATAGTCATGCTTTTAGGGGATTAAAAACTTTGGAATTAAATTAAATAAGTCATGGTTTAAGTACAAACTTCAAGATTCAGTAGAGTCTTTGTAATCTGACACTTCGCAAGTATGACAATGTCCAGTAATCCGACATTTGGTATGTCGGTACGTGAAATTTTTATGTTAACACTTGTCTATGTGTACATGCGTGCAACAGAGAGAGAATGATGTATGCGGTTCAGTACCGTCAGTTGCTAGTTGTTTGTACAGTATCATGTATTGTGCGATTAGTTTTGCTAAGTTGGATGTATTAATAAACAGTTATGTGTTTTTGTAGTTTTATTTTTATTCAAAATGCAGTAATCGATCAATTTGCAGTAATCCAATATCCATCAGTGATACTGTATATGATGGCTTACAGAACCTCTGCTGTATTTGAAAATTGTCAGTAGTAATATGTTGAACGCGATGAGTAATTGTCGGGACAATTAGGTCAGCAAGGATCTTATCTGTCAAGAAAATAGTGCAAACTTAATCCAGACAATTACTCAAGTGCAAGGTATATTTTATACGAGAATTTATCAATAGAAAATTTGAAGATCAATTCAAATGTGGACACAATGCCATTAGAATTTGTTTGAAACATCCGCAACAGATGGTGCCACGAGCAAGAGGTAAAATATTTCGCTGATGAAAATCCCTTGCGCCAGGAATTTTTATCGGTGAAAATTAATCAGACAACAAATGCAGTTTGTTAAACTTTCAAGATTGGTCAGATGAATCGTAGCTGTTTTGTAACTGCTCTCTTTATTAGTAATTATTTTATGACGTAGCTAGTGGTAAATTATCGTTTGTCAATGGAAAAATATGAAAAAATAGGTGATTTTGACGGTTTTGATTTTGCAATTCAATTTGTGACGTGCAGGATTTTTGGAATTTTTTACTCGCGACATATAACGAGATCAAAGTTGGAAAAGAGGGCGGAATTTATTCTTATTTCTTTTCATTTGACATATTTGGAAATTGATCACGTTGGAAGATGAGAATCAGTCTTGGCAATCTAATTCTCTGGTGAGTCTAGCATTGCGAGCAACTACCTAGGAAGTTCCGTCACGGGTCGTGAAGAATAAGTGCCACGCATTCTTCTCCTCTCGAAGGACCGAGTGCTGTTCGTCAGGTGGAGAGAGAGAGAGAGAGAGAGAGAGAAATGAGCACAGCCTCAAGCACTAAATAAAAGAAGCGTCGTTCCCAATTGGAAATTTCAAAAAATATTGCTTGCTCAGTGAATGATGAGTCGGGACACACCATTTTGTCATTTACAGTTTTCTGTCACTTCCAATTCGCTTGTTTCTTATCGCATTAATTGATCGCAATCTGAATGATTCCATCGACTACGTTTCATTTTTCATCATTAGCGCAGCTGAATGCGCGCGAGAAGTGCACGGAAACAGCGTGTGCCTCATTCCAACTAGTAATGGACGTTTCAAAAATTTGCCATTTCATTTTTATGAAATTTTTTCCCTCCATTCGCCTCCTGTGTGGCAAGTAATTCTCTTACACTCCTTTTCATCGTTAGCCTACGCCCCAAAAATCTTTCTTATTTCTTTTTTTTCTTTATCTGCCACGTCGAGTCATTCATTTATGATGGCTTTTTGTGAGGGGTTGGAAAAGGGGGAGTGGGAATCGTTGGGGGGGCGGGGGGGAGAGGGGATGGGCAAATTGTAAATTTTAAGGAATCGTAAAATGCAACTGGAATGTTGTTCAGCGCTTCTCTTCTCTTTTCCACTCTCAAAGCGACCATTTCTTTGGTGGGCGGCGCCCCACGGCTTTGCCGCCGACGCCAAGGGGACGCCATCGTGACGTCTTGAGTTTTATTTTATACCGTCTGTTAAGTTGAGTTGATATTGTAATTTCTGATTGTTGGGCAAACTGGGTCTCTTCGATTGACAGACCCATTATACCTACGATAAATTATTCTTAGGGCTTGAGATGTCGGCTTGGGTGCCATGCAGACCTCTCGATCTCGGGCCAGTCTGTCACACGCAACGTAATCGTAAATCTTTAACGTGTCAGAGCCCATTTTCGCAATGCTCTGATTGCTTTATGCGGCATTTAGTTGGATGGAATTATTTACGCACTTGTGATAAAGGGAATTTGGTATTTAAAACGACTGGTAAATGAGTATTTTGCGTGTTTGGATGTTTTGTGGATGTTTTAACTGGAAATTTATAGATAAATATAAATGATGTCATTGTGAATAGAAATCATTGGTTTTGGTTTTCTTTATGCGTTGTGTTGGCAAAATCTTCGATGGAATATTAAGTTATTAAATTTAAAGGTTCACTTTTCACCCATTATTCGCTCAGTGTGGCTTCATACGGGTTAAATATTGACCCAATATTGTGTGTTAAGGTGTGAAACCAAGGTACTAGATACAGTATCTAACAATCAATCAATCAGTCAATTAATCAATAAATCAATGAAATGTCAAGTGCAAGCGTCAAATTTTGTTTTATTTTGTTAAAAATTGTTTAAACTCATCAATATTAGACCAATATATATATATATATCCAGTAAAATTGATATTTTTATTTTTTTTGTGTTTGCAGAGAAGGCGCCATCCGAAGCAACGTTTCGGGGCAATGATTTTTTATCAGTGGACTTGGCCAAAGTGGGCAGCGAGCCAATCGTCAGTTCAGGCGACGAGGTGTCTCTCTTCTTCAAGACCCGCCAACCCAACGGCCTTCTCTTCTATTCGGGTGACGGCGAAGACTTTCTCAACCTTGCCCTTAAAGATGGAGGCGTCGTGCTCACCATCAATTTGGGCTCGGGCGCCTTGGAGAAGCAGGTGAAGCCATCGCGCGTGCGATTCGATGACAACCAGTGGCACAAGGTCATCGTCCACCGCAAAGTGCTCGAGGTACGTATCGATTCGGGCATTTAAAATCTTTTGGCATCCAATTGGGAGGTCTCTCTGTACGAGGATCCTCTCACTCTGTGACCGAAGAAATAAAAACGCGACTAGAACGTGTCGCAATATGGTTTTATTCGTGCTGAAAGGTTAATTTACTCGCGTCTTGTTTTGAAAAGCCACTTCATCGATCACTTAAAATACTTTAAACGGGATTTGAAAGCGAAAGTGACACGGAGATGGAAATTTATATCCAATTGTTATTGGAAATTCTCTCGTCGCTTCGCTAGTTATCAATAGAAATTGCGTTGATGGCTCTTGCCCAGCCGAGTCGAGTGTTAATCTCATTCGACAATCGACAAGTTGACAAATGGCACGTGTTGTTGTCACGGATCAATTTCACTATTGTTTACTCTGCGACTTTGAATGTTACAATTAAAAATGAACGGCACGATATGAAAAATTCTTGTAATTTACAATGCAAATAGCAAATGTTTGGACAGGCTTCCAGGAAGAATTTATGTGTTTAGAAGTGGAATGAGATGCGTAGATGCGCAAGCAGCGATAACTCGGGTTAAACTGAACTAATTTGAGCTAACTTGCCTAGATAAAGTGTTAATTGATGTTAGGGTGATAAGATAGTACAGTAGTGTGAAAATAAGTATATCGGAGGTAACGTGGTAAGTTACTGTTTCTGTAATTTAATATTTTGACATTTGCTTCATTAAGTGCAAAGTTTCATTATGAAAGTTTTGTAAATCATTTTATATGTACGTTTGTGGCAGTTTTACATCTCGTTTGCAACATGAATTTTTTTTCATTTTAAATTTTTCAACTGTTATGCCAATTACAACAATCATCACTAAGGGGGCGCGTAACTGGCATGACAGGCAAAAGTGCGACACTGAGCCAGCGCGTCATTTCAGTTGGATTTTCGCAAATATCGGGGCGACAACCAATTTTACTGCAGCATGTTAGCTTGAATTTCATTCTTAGAAATTTTGCTGGACTTCATTATGAAGCTGCTATATTAAAATTGCATGGTACTGAGTACTGATAGACGGAGGTCATTACTACATTGCCAGAACATTCCAATTCAAAACGAAATATCAAATAAATGATCAAGTACTAGAATCAATAAAGATGTAAAATACATAAACCCAAACATTTTTCGTGTTGTAAAGAAATTTTTACATTTTTTTTTTTTTACAATTTGCTTTCGAACTGTTTTTGTTTACGTTGTTTATGGGTAAAATGTCTTCCTCTATTTTGAATCTAAACAATCTGCACAAAAGAACAGCGAAACAGTGAGCAATCGGCTTAATGTCAGCCAATGACAAACTATCATGATCAATTCAAATATCACATGCACACAATGCTTTGCTTTGTTATTTCTCTCCCAAAATGCACCTTATGCATGCATTACTGCTACTATGAATCTAGCTTAGCGGTGGAAGGCCATACAGAGCCTTTAACTCCACCATCTATAGGCAAAATAGTAAAGTAATGACACGAGAAAAACGTCTAAAATTACTTTTTTTTTTTGGATTTAAGAATGCCTTTCTTTTGACCCTGCAGGAAATTGAAGCAATAAAGATTATTTTTTGTCTGTATTAAGTCCACTATTGGCTAGACACAGCACTTTGTCGCGTCGAATTCCCTTTATTGAAGGCAGACACGAAGTCATTGACATGTCAGAACCTTTTATCAATATAAATCATAGAGTCGAGTCTTCAGTGGATTTGTTTTTGTTCCTGGGAGTACCAGAGTGACCACTAAAAATCATTTTCTTGGAAATCTCACAAATTACCAATGCATTTTCAAGCATGCATTTTTACGGACACACTAAAACTTTTAGTTACTCAATCTTTTTTTTGGCAGAAATGGATTTTCTTATCACTTTTACACTGTTTATCAGTGCTGTCACTTGCTCTAAACCCATCAGGTGGTATTGGAGTGGAAAAATCTTTTATTGAAAAAGAGAAAGAAAAGAAAAATCCGTTTAATTGAAAACGTTGAAAGGTTGTCAACACTCATGCCAGTTCTTGCCCTACGTAGCTGGCAGTCTGAAGAATCAATTAATTTGTACTTCGTGGTGTGTGATTGATAAAAACTGTGACTACTCCGTGTCATGTGCGCACAAATCTCGACACATTTCATTTAAAACCGAATAATCTCATTTTAATATTAAAAATTGATTTAATTAAATTAAAAAAAAAAAAAAAAATGCTAGTTATATGGTAATTTCCCATGAGTTCTTCTGTTTAAAATTATGATGAATAAACACATGTTTAATGTGCATTGTTTGTCTTTCTCATTAATTTTCTAACTTGTTCCCAACCATTTAGCGGATGGCCTCAAGTTAAATTATGAATAAGTCAAGACATAGTCAAACAGACAAAGCACTTTAATTTCCTTTAGTATTTACATACAGAAAAATAAACAAAATGACTTTCTTTTTCTTAGTTTTGTTGTTGTGTAGAAAAATTATATGAATCACTGAGTTCATATACATGTTCATCAACAAACTTGTGTCAGTTGCTGTACTTTTACTAGTTTATCAAGTGATTCCATGGTGAAATTGAAATTCTCCTACAATTTTTTTTCTTTTTTTTTTTTACAGATTTCCACATCCAACAGCTTCTGTCATGTAAGTAAAAAAAAAATTTAAAAAAAATTATGCAATTTTATCGTAGTTTAGCATTCTGTTCTTATTTTGTTTCTCATTTTTCAACATTTGTGTCTAGCATCTGTATCTTTAATTTTCCTAAGAGCTGGGTTTGCCCAATTAAAAAAATACATACGAAGACAAAAAAAAAGCTTTGAGCTGATTTACATATAAATCTCATTTGTGGGCGTACTTTTGTGGGCTTTTTTCATTCTATGATGGCTTTAGGTGGAGTGGAGCTGTTGGATTTTTTTCTATAGAAAAAAGAGAAAACAAAGAAATAGTTCATGCAGATGGTAATAATAAATTAGGGTGTTTTTAAGGCTGAATCAGAAAACTATAGTTATTATTTTTATGATGTTTTTGCAAAAATTATAAGATTTTATTCAGCAAGTTTGATAATATTTTTTTCACAAAAGCTGCAAAGGAAATTTCCTTTTATACAACACAACGCAAAGGTTTTAAATACGCAATCTTCCCAAAAAACAGTAAAACCGTGCAGGAAAGCCAAGGAAAAGCGAACCCTAAAAGGCATTGAGATCATGCCGACGACCAAGTAAATAAGAACCAAACAAAAAAACTCACCTTTCTTGCTCCTATTTTCTTCTTCTTTAATATATGTTTTGCTGGAAGTTTTTTTGCTTTCTTTTTCGGCTATTGTTGTCTTCTGTGATATGTTTCTTCTTTTTATGTGCGCGATTTATGGTGTTTATTTATTTTTTACGTGTTTTCATATAGGATAGTTGGTTTTGACCTTACACAGTAGTTTAGATACATCAAGAATAGAAACAATTAAATTTGAGTTTTTCTTTAATCCGAAACGCGGATTAAGCGCCGTTTGTTGAGAACAGCTGTTTCATTATTTTTATTTGCTGTTGTTTTGTTTTGTTTGTTTGTTTGTTTATGAAAATATAAAATATGCTGAATCTTTTGTTGTTGCTATTTTTGGTTTAGTTTTGGATGATTATTTCCCTTTTTTCGAGAAGCGCACGCTTCGCTTGCCAATATTGTTTGAGAAAAGTATTTTTTGAGTTGACGGCTGCAATGCTGTAATTTTGTTATTAATTCAGAACTTATGTATCTTTAATTTGCCTCTCTTGTCTCATAATTTCGTATTGAATTTTATAGCTTGGCTTCTAAAATAAGAAATTATTTAATCATGATTTTTTAAATTATGTGCACTATGCTAATATGACAGAAAACAGGAAATTAATTGCTTTAAAACAGCGCTCGAATTTAATATAAAAAAATTCTAGAATGTTTTTATAATTTGCTTATAATTACTAATCGCGGATGTGTATGGCATTATGGCATAGCTTTAATGTTTTAATGGATGTTCATGTTTGTGTTTGCAAAGTTGAAAATGGTTTATTTGCGTGTTTAGTGTCTTTGGTTGTAGAAATGTGGTGTTTTTTTTTTAAATTTATTCAAAATGTGATGACATTCGTAGGGTGTTAATGGTTGCAGATATCTGATTTTTTTTAATGATTGAGCTGAGATGAAAGTTATGTAGTTATTTTGAGTTAGGAGTTGCATGATGCTCTTTAATTTCTAATGAGTTCCTTCGTTCCCTAAAGCATTGAATTCACTTTGTGGGTGTACAGAATGGAGAAGATGGGATAAGGATGCACGCAAGAGGAGATGGAAAAAAAAATGTATGGAATGAAATGGGATGAAATGGGAGATGGGAAAGTGAAATGGTGGAATGTTAGAAATGGAAGGGGAAGAAAGGAAAAGAAAAATAATTTGTTGAGACGGACGTTGCTTTTTACTGAATCTCCCCCTGCAGTAAGTGTGCTTTAGTAAGATTGAATTTTGAGTAAACATGCAGGAAGAAAAAAATCACCGCTAGCAACTAAATTCTAGTGGAATT